>JABUQX010053758.1:0-32500 GCA_015478945.1 Trachelipus rathkii | reverse complement strand
AGAAGGCATTTGATGAAGAGAGGAAGTTGTCCGCGAAAACCAAGCGAATGGAGTTTAAGGAGATCCCAGTTCTCCACGTTGTGTCGTAATTTTTTCAAGGTCAAAAAAGACACCAAGAACCATCCCACCAGTTTAGAAGGCTTCCCGGATGTCATGGTCCAGTTTTACCAAGGGGTCCGCAGTCGAGCGATTTTTGCGGAAACCAAATTGGAAGTTTGAGAAAGCTTGACGGCTCTCCAGAACAGGGAGTAATCGGCAGAAAACGTTTTTCTCCTTAATTTACAGGAGTGACAGGTCGGCGAAATTGGTCTTTGGTTTTCTGCCAACTTCGGATCTTATCTTTCCCAGGTTTGGGAATAGGGAATACAAAAGCTGTAGTCCAAATAGATGGAAAAGAAGATCGATCCAGAATATCTATTATATTAAATCCAACAAAATGCTTGAGCGGAGGGATGGCTATGACGAGCATGATGTAACGAAATCATGTCCTGGACCAAGGGCACCGTCTTTGCTATTTGCCAATGCGGTTTGATACTCTACAAGTGTAAAAAGACGTTGCTAGGTTGCTCTTGCCCCTTTCGCTGTTGAAACGTCCTGGTACGTGCTGTTTTCAAGTTCTGTTTTTGAAAGGCTTCAGTGTAGCGGAATGAACTCGAATGGCTAGCAAAGCTATAACCTAACACATCCGCTACAGCCGCAGGAGCGGAGATCGTATCAGTTATATATATCAGGCCATAACGGAGGACTGTGGGTGATGAGTTATTGGAGCGACGAGATATTTTCGGTGTAACTTTCCACACTAAAGGAAAGGGAGTTGTGGTTAACAGTCGATATGTAAGTTCGAAAATATTGTTTAACCGCGTTTGACTGATTAATTAGCCGAAGATCTCACTGCGGCGTGCTTTCAAAAATAATCATGTTTGGGGTGGTTCAGGTCCTTTTGGATTGCCTGTAGAGTTTCTTCTTCTCTCGGTTGGCTTGGGCACACTCTTGGGACCACCAGGGGGTTGCCGACCGACTGCCTGAGGAAGACTGCGGAATGCAAGCTTCTGCTGCCGAGATGACTTTCTGGAAGAAGCGAAAGGCATCATCAACAATCGGAAATCGGTTATTGAAAGGAGAAAGGATAGCTGTGTCCTGATAAAAAGGAGCCCATCTGCTCAACAAGTCATAACTCCAAGCTGGAGTTAGGTTTTTGGCATTGAAGCTTGGAACAAGCTCATTTAAAGATATTGGGTAATGATCACTGCCGAATAAATAATCAAAGCGGGATAGGTAAAGCGATCCATAAAGGAATGGGTGAATAAGGAAATATCAATACAAGAAGAAGTGTGTGTATCTACAATGTTGTATGTAGGGAGTCCTGTGTAAGGCATCCCAGGGAAAAGGGGGTTAGGAGATCTATTAAGATCTTGGACTTAGACGAAGTGACAGTGTCGCCCCATAAGAAGTGGCGGAGGTTGAAGTCTCCTAGTATAACAACCGGAGTAGGGAGCTGTTTAAAAAGATCAGCTAAGTCGACCTTAGTAAATTCACTACTTGGAGCCAAGTAGATTGAACATATAGTAAGGTCGGTGGACAAGTGAATTCGTGCCGCTACTGCATGAAGTTTGGTTGAAAGAGGGACTGGGGAATAGGGGATACGTTTGTAATGAGTATTCCCTGCCCTCCCCTATCTGGTCTCTTTCTATAGTTAACGGTAAAATTAACGGCGATTTTATTCGGATGGTTGAAAGAAGGTCACGAATGACATAGTCTGAAGTTCCTAACACATATACACTTTGGTGTACATATGTTTATTAGTTGAGCAAGTTCTTCAAAATTAGAGTAATAGCCACGACAATTCCATTGAAGAAAAGTGGTCATGATGAGTTATGAAAATTATGATGGTCTTTTAGAGACAATTGTCTCTATGTGACTAAGGGTGGTGTTGGAGGTGGGTTCGGATGGAGAGGGAAGGTTGAGACGTGGGTCTCGGCGAGGAGGGGCAACAAATCCTGGGGGTAAATAGTAGTCATACACCAGAGATTTATGTTGTATGACCTCTTTTGGGAAGGAGTTTTCAGGTGTATTTGGTGAAGAAGCTTCACCATGAATGCGAGAAAAGTTGAATTCAACCAAGTCCAACTTGTTATGTGGGCTTGGTTGGTTAATAGAAGAGCATCCATAATGCTCGTTTATTAATGAGAGCGGTATCAGTATCCGCTTGGCAAGCAGATTCAGAAATGTGGGAGGGACATAGAGTTGTTTCCATGGAAATGGGGAGGGAAGGTGTCACCAGAAGGGTATTGTCTTTTTGAGAATGTGTTGGGGTTGCGATATCGATTTCCAATATGGGATTCGATGGATTTGGCAAGGTCTGATTACTGGAGATGTTCCCAGTATTAATCATAGCGGGGTGATTTTTGGGGAAATTGGGGCACGTTTTTGATTGGAGAATGGGGACCTCGGGTCTATCTTCATGCCTCCAATAGACCCAGAACGTTTAGAGCGTTTGCGACGTTTACGTTGAACAGCTTTCCATTCACCTTTCTCGGAAGTGCAGGAAGCATTAGAAAGAGAATGGGTCATCACATCAAGCTCCATTTGGGAGCTGTTATCCAATTCATCTTCTAGGGTATAGAATCCTTTAGAGAGTGCTGACAAAGGAAATTCGGGAGAAGAGTTATAGGAAGATTCAGAAGAGCTAGAACTATCTTGTAGACTGTTAGATGGTTGGTTGGTGGGTTGTTCAATAGCTGGGATTGTTTGGGTACAGTCTTTTGAAGCCTTTGCTTTTGTCTCAGAAGTAGACGTAAGGCGAGGTCTCTTCTGAGTTGCATTTTTTACCTCTGGGGTTACTGTGTTTTTGTTTAAAAATTCGGATGCTCTATATTTTAACGAATAATCTTTAACTTGGCTACTATTCTTTTCTGTGTGTTTAGAAACATCTTTTCCAGGGATTTGAGTAATAGTGGGAGGCGAATTAAGGGACAAAGAGACCATCCTCTTGCATAAGTTTGGTGAACCTATTTGGTGAGTATGGGACAGTGTGTCTTGGCAAGAAATGTTTTCCGAATTTTGTATTGGATGAACCAGCTTAGTTTTATTGCTAATTTGTTGAGAGTTAGTTCTCGGGATATATATATATATATATATATATATATATATATATATATATATATATATATATATATATATATATATATATATATATATATATATATATATTATATATATATATATGCTAATTTATTATATATTTAATATATATATATATATATAGACGGTCCTCGTGGCGTAAGGAAAAAAAAAGGTTGACTCGCCGACTTTCCATGCGAGTGAACGCTGGTTTCAATCCTCCGCGTAGGCAATTTGGAGTTTTATCTTCCTGGAGTCAAGAATTAAAACTCGACTGCGAACACGTTGGTGGCGCTGGTTTGGGATAGCCGGCCTTAAAGCTTGATTTCCTGTAGTCCCCCCGTGTTACCCTCTGAAAAGGGGATAAAGCACGTTAAAAGGAAGTTATATATATATATATATATAATATATATATATATATATATATATATATATATATAATATATTATTATATATATGAGTATATATATATTATATATATATATATATATATTATATATATGTGTCGAGTGATTGGTTTATATTAAAGCGGAGTAAGGCGGGAAGCTGTTATGTCTCCCTTGGTTTATTCATTTGTATATGGATTGGGGTTATGAAAGATTTAGAGGTGGGTGTGGATGGAGATGGTGTTAGAATGATTGCGAGAATGGAGGTGAGTGGAGGGTGCCCCACCTATTATAATGCGGATGATTTTGTTTTTGTGTGGTGAATCTTGAAGATTTGAGAGGATTGGTAGTGGAGATTTGGCAGGGTGTTTTTAAAGCGAGGGATTTTGAAAGTAAACGTAGATAAGAGTAAGGTTATGTTTGTGAGAGAGGACAGTCCTCGGTGTGAAGTTCTGTTATATCGGTGAGGCGGCTGGAACAAGTGTCTGAGTTTAAATAATATATATATATATATATATATATATATATATATATATTATATATATAAATAATATATATATATATATTTATAATATATATATATTATTATATTATATTATATATATTATATATATATTTAGGGTGTACGAACTGAAATTTCGGTTCCGGCGGAACCGAAATTAAGCCGGAATCCAAACAAAATTCCGCCGGAACCCTGGATATTTCTAATGAACTTCCTTTAACTATTAATATATAAAAAAATAATTCTATATAATTCAAATATAAAATCTTATATATATATAATTAATATATATATATATATTATAAATATTATATAATAATATATTATATAATATAGTATATATATTATATTGTATATACAAAATATATATATATATATATATATATATATATATATATATATATATATATATATATACAGTGGCGGCTCGTCCATAGGCACTGCGGAACTGCAGCCCCCCACAAGAAGAAGAAGAACAAGGATTTAAAAGATCCGGAAAATCCTTCTGTAACATAGTAACAAAGGGAGAAGCGTCTGAAGAAGAACATGGGGCGATAGTAGAAATGCCTCCAAAAACAGAAGAGATCAGAGCACCCTTTGAGGACAACGTAGTGGTACCGTCTACCAAACGTTGATTGCGAATGTCCACTATGAGATTGAAATGGGACAAGAAGTCTGCCCCAATAATAGGTTGTGTAACTTTTGCCACAAGAAAAACCCATTTAAAACTCCGTCGAAGCGATAGTTCCAAAGAGCAAAGTCGTTCACCATATACTGGAATAGTTGAACCATTCGCAGCATACAACGTATGAGTAGAAAGAGGTACTGCAGAGCGCTGAGACGGATCCGGAGGGACCAAAGACAAAGATGCGCCAGTATCAATCAGAAAGTTTTGCTTTGTGATGCGATCGTAAATACGAAGTACAGTAGGAAGCGAAGTGTCAGGGCCACAAGGGGCAGTCGCTTCTGCTATCCCTTGGCCTATTTGTTTTCCGAAAAAGTGCACGGAGAAGCACATTTCTTCGCTCTTGCACCGAAGAAATTATGATAATAACAATATCCGTGAGGATAGGTATTGTCACTAGAAGCAGAAGGAGAACGACCTCGCGAGGGCGTCCTACTACGAGAAGAAGAACGAGAACGAAATGAGAGCTGCCTTAGAGTAGAAGTGACAGAAAGCAACTCGGTTTTGATCTCTGCAAGACCGATTTCCAGAGCAGAAACACGAGCATCTAGAGCAGAAGATGTCGTGTGAGAGCAAGTTCCGTGAAAAAGATGAGGGGAACAAGCTTGAGAAGAGTGAGAAACCGGAGAGGAAGAGGTGAGAGAAGACAGTGGTGAAGGAGTTGGTGGGGGTGGCGGGGGTGGTGGAAGAGTAGAAGTTGCAGCAACTAAATGCGTTGCAGAAGCATGTGTGCGGAGCATGCGGTCTGCTTTTTCAGCAACCACGCTCAAAGAAAGGGCTGGATCGAGAGAGGCGAGTATATCTTGGGCATACAAGGGCATTTTTTGAAGAAAAAGATGCCTTAATATGGCTTCCTCTCTGGCGGAAGGAGTACTTCCTAGCAACGAAAGCATGTTAACCAACAGTTCAGAAGGACGCAAATCGCCAAGCTGAGTATCTTTCAACAATCGTTCATATTTTACCTCCTGGGAAGGGGCTAATCGCGCGATTAGTAATTCTTTAAGAGCCGTGTAAGGGGTTGTTGATACGCCTAAAGTTGGCAGGGAATCGCGAATGCGCACTAAAGTAGCTTGAGGAAGGGAATTTAATACCCTTGAATATTTATTTCTCTCCTCTTCATCCGGACGAAAGACATTCTCAGCCAATGAGAACCACAATTCTGGGTCATCTGTAAAGAATCGCTGGAGACGCAAGTTGGAAAAGTCAGAGGTTGGAGAATGCTCATCGTCGCCCGGCATGATTACAAAAAAAAAACCCCCCCCAAATTTAAAAATTAAAAAAAAAAAAAAAAAAAAAAATTTAATTTTTAATAAAAAAAAAAAATTTTTTTTTTTTTTTTTTTTTTTTTTTTTTGTTAGTTATAGCCTAAGGAATATTGAATAGGTATTTTTTTTTTAAGAAAAAAAAAAAAAAAAAATTTATATTAAAAAAAATATAAAATATATATTTTTTTTTTTTTTTTTTTTTTTTTGTTCGTGTACAGGTGGGGGCACACAATTGGCAATTAGAAATGTATGCAAAAGTTATAAAATAATTAGATATCGCTTAGGCGAAAATAATAATAATAATAATAATAATAATAATAATAATAATAATAATAATAATAATAATAATAATAATAATAATAATAATAATAATAATAATAATAATAATAATAATAATAATAATAATAATAATAATAATAATAATAATAATAATAATAATAAAAGTGATTAGGACAAAAAATGCAATATATATTATATATATAAAAAAATATTGTCCTGTTTGAACCAAAAAATTTCAGGGATCGCAATTTTGATTAAAGAAAGATGGCTGACGGAATTCGGAAAATGTATCCAAACAATTCTTGTTTCACTCCATGTAGGGTTACCAGTTTTGGCGGGAGATGTAGGATGGAATAAAATTCTTCTTGTAAAAATATGTTCTATTCTGACTCCAAAATGAGAGGCAATACGATCCCTAAAACTAAAAACAATAACAACAAATAAATACACAATAAAAAATAAGTTTTAGGTATAAGAATAAAGATTATGATTTTAAAATGTTAAACAAAAATAGCCCTTATGCGGCTTGAATATAAAGGCCAAATTTGAATGCGGCCGTTTGGTTAATAGGCCTTAAAATATGGGAAATTTCTTAAGTTTACTAAAATAATAAAAAATTCTTCGATAGGGGGTTTTAGAATATAAGGAATATCGGCTCATGCATATCCGATATTCTAAAATCAGTACATACAATAAAAGAAATGACTTATAAAGAAGTATAATATGAGGCATTAGTTTGTAATTACATATCTATGAGGAAATTGTCCTCAATGACATGTAAGAAAAACGACATGATAAAGAATTAGCAATACACATTATCACTGTATGGTAATTACACTTTCACGCACCTTCAGGATAAATGTAGGAATCACTTTTACTTTATAAAAATAAATAATGTTGCAGCCGTTAAACGTTCTTCATTCGTCGAGTTCAAAAAGCGGAAGAACGAACAAAGTATTAGTAGTCACAGCTTTTGCAAAAATCGATGTTGCCAGATAAGCAAAAATTACATTCAGATGTTTAAACTGCACTAACATTATATTGTGTTTTTAATATAAATTTACTAAATTACATATATGTTAATACAGTATTAGGTTATTAAAAATGATTTTAAGACCGACTTCAATATATATATATATGATATACCTATATATATATATAGATATATATAGTATAATAATATATATATATATATATATATATATATATTATATATATATATATAATATAATATATATATATATTATATATATATATATATTATATATATAATATATATATATTTAATATATATATATATATATATATATTAATATATATATTATCTATATATATATATATATACTATTATATAATATATATAATAATAATATAATATATATATATATATAATATATATATATATATATATATATTATATATATATATAATATAATATGTTTTGCAGTAAATTTGAAAAGAAAGACTCAGATAAAATTGAATGTAGCGGTGAAAAACGAAAGACGTATATCAATAAGTCACTAAGAAACTACTCAAGAGGCAATCCCTCCTACTTCGCATATTTCGCATGATGAAGAACCCACACCCAGGCCCAGCACCTCGACGAATCAAGATATGGGTCCAGATTTCGGAGCTAGCGTTTCAGTAGATGACAGTCACGAAAATTACATTGGTAGATACGTTGGACATTCATCTATGATATTTTGACTGAGAAAAAGAAACAGTTACAGTTACTAAGACCTATAATTTTTGGAAGATGCTACCCACTTAAAGAGGAAATTCAAATATGAATGGTTGGAGACATATTCACCTTAGCTGATATACTCCAGGCGCTAAAAGGGAGCATTTTGCAAGTTTTTTTATTTTATTTCCACCACATAAAAGTTCGTTCAGAGGGGGTCCTAGGCTTTTTAACAATAAGACCTTTCACTAAATTTAAAGATGTTCATGTGGTTTGTAAGGGATATACAA
Organism: Trachelipus rathkii; assembly: GCA_015478945.1. NCBI lineage: Eukaryota > Metazoa > Arthropoda > Malacostraca > Isopoda > Trachelipodidae > Trachelipus > Trachelipus rathkii. The sequence continues at coordinate 24,292 of JABUQX010053758.1, read as the reverse complement.
AACACAGAGTGGAATAAAACTGCTGTTGAAGCTGCAAGATTGCTCCTACAGGACGTGCCGGTAGACATCTAAATTAACCGCATTCTAAGAAAATCATAGAAGAAATAAAAAAATATTTCTTCAATAATTTCATGTTGTGACATTTTCTGGTAAACGTGCGATTACCGCTTCGGGTAAGTCCATCATGAATAAGAGTGTTGCAAGATTTGCGTCGCTTACGAATAGATGCCGGAGATCAGTCATTGAAAAAACCATTTTGAAAAAGGGAAGAAAAATGCACATACCAATCACTTCAGATTCAGAATGAGATCATTTCTCCTAATGTGGTACTACTATTAGGAAAGCCAGCGTAATAAGGTAAAGGAAGCCGTGCCCGCATATAGCTTACTACAGATTAAGACCGCGATATTTCTGGAAAGGAACAATTATCCATATGTACGTGCGCATTTTCGAAAAAGAAGTCTGATGAAGTAAGAGGAATTTTTGGCTTTGTAGACTGAAAGCGCTGACGCGCAAAACCTTGCTAAAGCCATTGACGATTTTGTCACGACTGAAGAACTAGATCCCGAGAATTTCGATGGCTGTTCCACGATGTCTGGCAAAGAAGGAGGTGTCCAAGTAATATTGCAAAAAGTATTAAAAAAGCATTGTTCTTTCATTGCTCTTTACACGCACAAACAAAATCTAGTAGTAAAATGATTTGAAACACAATACCAGAATCCGCAATACTGTGGGAACTAAAAAGGACATTATTACGTTTTTTCGCGAGTCGGCCTTGAGAAGAAAATTAATGCTAACATCCCAAGCCTATGCCAGACCAGATGGTCTGAACAACACAAGTGCATCAGAGTGTTTAAGGAGCAGTTTGTACGAATGATGCAAGCATTAGAAATCCTTTCTCTTGAAGGAAATACCGCCACAAGAAAAAGCGCTTTTCAGTTGCATTCAGCGGCATGTAAGTCGTCATTCATCATGGCTATGATATTGATCGTGATCACGAAGTACTCTGCGATGTTAGAGCCAGTTGTAAATGTTCTCCATCCAAGACCTTGGATTATCGTAACAAAAACCTCGCAGCAACATTCAAACATATGTGGAAATGTTAGGAGCCATCGGAAAGATGAAATAAAAACCACTGATGAATGTTAAAAGAAGCTAAAATCAAATCGGCGAGCACTAGGACTTGATCTGAATATACCACGGATTTTTGGTAGGCAGCTGCACCGCAGCAACTATCCAGCAACAAATCCCACGGAGTTCTGGAGAGGATCCTTAATAACTCTGTATCTAGATTCTATAACCTCTTCTTTGGAATTACGGTTTTCTACTGAAAATACACCTGCTTATGCATTGACATATCTACATCAATTCCACATGCTACTCATTACAATTGATGAGTTAAAAGAAAAGACAGCTTCATTTTATAATTTTTACCACTTAGAAGGCATAGAAGAAGAGCTACTTGGTACAAATTTTGGTATAGGACAAAACTGAGTAGTGAAGAACTAAAAGATCTTGTCTCCCAAGTCTAAAGGAGACTGAAACTTTCTTTCCGTCGACGAAAAAAGGCTTTGATGATACTCCTCGCCCAGCCATGCACCACCAGTAAGTAGAACACTCTTCCAGTACTCTGCTAAGGATCAAGACTTGGCCTGCGAAGTACTCACGGAAGACGACAGGTTAAGCTGACTGGCTTATGATAAAGTGTACACAGAAAGATATGTGTTTGACAAATTATGATTATTTTTATTCAAACAATAGTTGATAAATTTGCGTGAACCCAAGGGAATTACTTTTTTAATAATATCAAATTTGCAACTGCTCTATATTGTGAATTTTTCATCATTGGATATTGTAAAAAAAATGTATTGTTTATAAAAATAATTTTTTTTTAATATTAATCAATTTAATTATCCATACAAATGTTTCTAGTTTTAAGTTTCTTCTTCTTATTATATATATATATATATATATATATATATATATATATATATATATATATATATATATATATATTAATAATATTTTTTTATATATTTATAATTTATATTTATTATATATATATTATATATATATATATTATATATATATATATATATCATATATATATTATATAGTATATATATACTATATATATATATATATATAAACTCTATAAAATTTTAAGCTGGCGACGCGCGTGTATATATATATATATATATATATATATATATATATATATATATATATATATATATATATATATATATATATATATATATAATATATATATATATATTATATTATAATATATATATATATTATATAATATATTATATATTGTTTTTGACGAGAATATTGCTCTAATTTAAATTGAATGAAATTTATAATCAGCATATATTTGTTCTTGATACATTTTTTTTGTTAGCTCTGATATTGTAAGATATATTTAGTCATTGATGTAGGGAATATATTAGCCATTTAGATATATTTAATTTCTTGGAAGGAGGATCTCTTTCTTTTGATTATTACTTTGAAATTTTAAATTTTTAAATAAAAAAAAAATTCTTCAATTTTAAAATTGCCACGTGCACTTGACTATGATCCCCTACGATAAAGTTGCCAACTCATTAATTTTTAGGACAAAAAAAATAGTTACCCTGACATAATCATTGAATTGTTAATATAATTCTAATAAATTCTAATATAATTCTAATAAATACGATCTTCTAATAAATAGATCATAACTATGGAACATTTTGTTCAATGTTAATAGTTGCCAACTTAAAAATATATATTTTTTAATATAATCTTGAAAAGATCAAGTTTTTCAAACTGATCCCATTTATTCGTAGAGCAAAAAAGAAATTTTATATATATATATATATATATAAAAGTGTTTTGTAAAATATTTTTAGATATAAAATATTATATATTATAATATATTATATATATATATATATATATTATATATATATATATATATATATATATATATATATATATATATATATATATATTTTGTGTTTTGTGTGTGTGTGTGGTTGTGAAAGATGGTAGGTATTTTTAACTTTGGATAACTATTCAGATTAACATTCGTTTTTTATATACTTCAATATATTGAGTTTCAATATAAACTGAGCCCTGAATTTAAAGTCAGCACGTGTTCTGGACTATGTTCCACTTTGATTTAGTTGCCAAACACATTAATTTTATAACTGTTGCTGTATAATTAAACTAGGTGGTAAATTCTCGACTAATTACGATTGGCGACGCAAAGACTACAAACTTTATTTATTCACAATGGTACGCAGTCATCGCTATTGTTTGAATAAATTGTTGAAATAACTAATTATCTGTTGAAATAATTCAAATAATTCACATTATACTGCGTTACCTAAAAAAATAAAAAACAATATCACTGAATTATGGGTCCCTCAGGCAAAGAATGCGAGTGCGGGAAATGCAACCATAACATAGGCCAGAGAACGGACAGCATAGAATGCGGCCAATGCAAAAGATGGTTCCACGCAACACCAAACTGTGCAAATATTAATAAAAACCAATATAAAATGTTGGCCGATATGGATAGCGTATCGTGGAACTGCCAAAGCTGCTTACAGAAACCAAAAGAGAATACCATCTCTGTGTTGGACTTCACAGAGTTGAAGATTATGGTAGCCTCATCTGTTGAACGAATGGAAAAAATGCAGAACACCATAGACCAACAACAACAACTTCTTCAGCAGCAACAAACCCAAATAAATGAATTAATGAACGAAATGAAAAGAAGGGAAAATTCACTAGAAGACCGGAAGCATATAAGGGAACTTGTAAAGGAAGAACTTTTAGAAATTGAAGACAAGCGGAGAAGGAAAAATAACTTAGTAATTTATAATCTAGAAGAAGTGAATATTGAGCAGACAAACTTAGAGGAGGCTGAACAAAAGGACAAAACCTGTAGCTCTGAAATCTTTAAAGAAGTGGGAGTAACAGAGTTCGAGATAGTAAGGGTAAAAAGGCTGGGAAACCGTAACTCCAGACCACGACCCATACTTATAGAAATGAAAACTGCTGACCAAAAATGGGATGTCCTTAAAAGAGCAAAAAATATTAGATATACCCATTATATATATATATATATATATAGGGTAAGGTCGGTAAATCTCGACCACCTAGTAATAATCGACCACTTCTTCTTTATCACAGTATAATAGCAAATATAGAAAAGAGGAAAAATAATTGCATGTAAAATATGATAGGTTGATGCAAATGCTATAAAATTATATCTCATGATACCTTAACAAGTGGCGGAAATTTAAATAGGAATGTCATGAATAACCTACGGGGAATTTTTCTGCCATTTTCTAGGTTTTTGTTGTTTCCAAGGTAAGAGACCCGATTTTCATTACAACAGGTAATTTCATAATAATTTGCTGATTGTATAAGTTTTTATGATTTATTTATTTCTTATGAATAAAATTATAAAATTATTTGGTATAATATAGGCTAGGATAATTTCAAAGGAACAATTTTTGGTGGTCGACATTTGCTTTCAATAATGGTAGTAGGTTTTAAATCGACCGGGTGGTCGATTATTGCCGTTTTATTAAATATCGTGAAGGCGGTAATAATCGACCACTTAAGCATTTAGTCTTAAGTTGGGCATTATTATATAATCCCTGTATGAGATACTGTTGCTGACTAAAGACCAAACTCTTTTATAGTAATAAAATAAAACAAATTCACACTCATACATTTCGTTTCCATTGCAAATAAGTAGCAGTCGTGTCCAAAAAATCGATCTCGGTTTTCGACAATAATCGACCATTAAAATGTAATTTTCGACCAGTTCACGAGTCAAAAATCGACCACAAACTATTCTTATACAAGGCGTTTTCGTTTTAGTCATTTGTGCTTACAAATCGTAAGAAATTCTTGAGTTTGCGTTCGTTATGTTAAATTTAGCACAAAATCGAAAAATGCTAATGTAAGGTTTCTATTTTATTTTAATTTGGGACGTGATTTAAGAAAAAAACTGAAACAAAATAAATGACAGTGTGATATAAATATATATAAAAAAAAAAATATTATATATATATATATATATATATATATATATATATATATATATATATATATATATATATATATATATATATATATATATATATATATATATATATTATATATAATATAATATGTAGATACTGTACTGTGACTACCGAGGTACATAACTTACCCTAACCAACCTAACCTAACTAAATTAATTTTCATTATTATAACAGTTTGTGATCAGGAACTTCCGAGGTTATGGAACTACGCTAGGTTTGTGAGGTTATTGAAATACAACCTCACTAGTTTTTTAACAGTAAGAAACAGTATCGACAAATATAGTATTATATATATATATTATATATATATATATATATATATATATATATATATATATATATAATATATATATATATATATATATATATATATATATATATATTTTATAATATATATAATATATATATATATATATATATATATATATATATATAATATTATATATATATCTTATATAAGTAGTAAAGAGGGATTTTGGCTTAGCTCAATGTTATAAATTTGAGGGGTATTTTTGGGGGTAAAGAGTTCGTATCCGCCCACCTCACACGCTTACCTACTTTTGATGAACGTCATCTCGTCGTTAGACGAGATTACGTGAGTATGACTCATCATTAGGGGTGCCACGCTTCTCTTTTTTGTTATAATTTTCTGTACGCCCTTAGGGTATGTTAGAGAGGAGGTCAAGGGTTGAAACTTGGCATACTGCTAGGTGATGACGTAACTTTGTCATATACGAAGTTCCATGATGTTGCATCCCCGAAGGGGGATGCATCCCCTTTAAAGTTTTACGATCGTCTTTTTTTAGGGTTAGAGACTAGGTAAAGGGATGACATTTGGAATATATTTAGGTGATGGCGTAACTTCGTCGCAAACGAAGTTGCATGATGTTGCATCCCCCCGAAAGGGGGATGCAACCAATTTAAAATTTTTGGTTTGCCTTTTTTCATGGGTTAGAATGTAGGTAAAGGGTTGAAATTTTGTGCACCCATTTCTTAGGAGGTAACCTCGTTGTAGACGAGGCCCTGTGCCGCTACGCCCGTCGTGTGATGGGGCTGAGCCACAAAACCTTGGAAATGACCGTAGAAGGGGTGGTCCCCCAAATGTGACTTCCCACCCTTTCAAGGGGTAATCCCCATGTGGCTTCTCTCGGAGGATGATGTGTTCCTTTAGGTACTTTACTAAATAGTGAAAATTAATTTTAGTATCCTTTGTAGGATGATTGAGGGTTAAGACCATTGGGTAACACAGTTGGGTTAACCGTAGTATTGTTAGGTTCGCTAGTTTGTTTGAGGTGTGCATGTCTTCTTAGAAAGGGGATAGCCAGAATTTTGTACTAAGTTGGCTTGAACACGATGATATGTTTAAGCTAAGTAACACAGCGTTGTTGGTAAGTTCGATTAACCCTAGTATTGCTAGGTAGCTTAGTTTGTTAGGGTGTAAGAGACATCTTTGAAGGAAATGATTAGAGTTATGTACTACTTTGACACGGTTATGTAACTTTGCTTAAGTTAAATTTGATATTTAATGTAAATGAAAAATGTAAATGTGAAAAATATCTTGTCTTTGATAGGCTGTACACATTGTTAATTTAAGCATTTATTCGTAGTTCAGGGTTTTTAGATCTTTTAGGTTATACTAGCTTTGTTTGAAAATGATAAGTTTTGTAAGATATTACTGTGTTAGCTGGTGATGATGTGTTAGAATCGTGGGCTTAGGTTAAGTTTTTGCTGAGTAATGTTAGGTTTGGCAGAGAATTTTGCTAATGTCTACGTTTATTCAGAGTTAAAAATGATGTTATATTTAATATGCAAGACACTTTGATGAAAGTAGTATCAATTCATAGCTCAAAATGCTGGTATCTTTGATAGGTTGAACACTTTGTTAAGGGATTTTGTTAGATAATTCTGCTTTAGAATGTTAGTATCTATGGTAGGTTTTAGCACCTTGTAAATGTTAGATATCCTGGTAATGTTCAGTCTTTTCGGGTTATGACAGAAAAACGCTTACATGCTAAGTTACTTTGTTACGTTAGTAATGTATTTTATGTTACCAGTAATGATTTGTTAGTTACTGTACTTGAGATACATTGGTAATTATTCAAAGATTCATATGCTAGTTACGAAATGCTAAGTGGTTAGATAGGGTCTTGGTTTGTTATTTGGATATATAATGACTCATCCTTGGTCGTGATAGTATTTTATTCCAATCTAGTGAAATTTGAGAATAGCGGCTATACCATTGATTTGGCAACATCGCTTTGTTTTTAAAGTAAAACATGAAATAATTTCCGTTGTCTATGTGATGGCCATGTTAGGCTATGTTTAATTTCTGTTACGTTTTATTAAATATTACTATGGTAATGTGAAATTAACACTGATTTGTTAGAGAAATAATAAGTTTTGTAAGATATTACTGTGTTAGCTGGTGATGATGTGTTAGAAACGTGGCTTTAGGTTAAGTTATTGCTGAGTAATGTAAGTTGGCAAAGAATTTTGCTAATGTCTACGTTTATTCATAGTTCAAAATGATGTTATATTTGATATGCATGACACTTTGATGAAGGTAGTATCAATTCATAGTTCAAAATGCTGGTATCTTTGATAGGTTGGACTCTTTGTTAAGGGATTTTGTTAGAAAATACTGCTTTAGCTGCTGATGATATGATTGAAAAACCAGGGATATGTTGAGTTTTGCTTGTAATGATGGGCAGGTTGAGAACTTATTCATAGTTCCAAACGTTAATGTCCCATTCATAGCTCCAATTGTTAGTATCTATGGTAGGTCTTAGCACTTTGTAAATGTTGGATATCTTGGTAATGTTAAATCTTTTCGGGTTATGACGGAAAAGGTTAACATGTTAAGTAACTTTGGTACGTTGGTAATGATTTTATTTTAACAGTAATGATTTGTTAAGTACTGTACTTGAGAGACATTGGTAATTATTCATATGTTAATTACGAAATGCTAGGTTACGCTTTTAGGTTAGATAGGGTCTTGGTATGTTATTTGGATATATAATGACTCATCCTTGGTCGTTATAGCATTTTAAAAGTAAAACTTATGAAATAATTTTAGTTGTCTATGTGATAGCTATGTTAGGCTATGTTTAATTTCTGTTACGTTTGGTTAAATATTTCTATGACAATGTGAAATTAACACTGTATATATTAGAGAAAATGTTGGGCAAGTGGAAATAGTTTTATTATTATTATTATTATTATTATTATTATTATTATTATTATTATTATTATTATTATTATTATTATTATTATTATTATTATTATTATTATTATTATTATTATTATTATTATTAATTATTCATTTTATTATTATTATTATTATTATTATTATTATTAATTATTATTAGTGTTATAAAATTATATTTTGTAATAATTAATAACTATTTGTTAAGTTATCATTTTCCTTGTTATTTATTATTATTATTATTAATTATTATTATTATAGGTTATTTTCATAAAAATGTGTGTTCAGATAGGACTTGAAACAGAAAATCAGTACAGTAAAGCAGTAAAGCATGGGCAGGAGAGAGGATGGGGCAAGGGCCCCTAGGGGCTGTTTGCGCTACTGCTTTACTGGTTTAGGGTCAATAAAAACATATTTTTATTAAAAATTTAACAACTTTTTCCGTAAAAACAAAAGTTATATATAAAAAATATATATATATATATATATATATATATATATATATATATATATATATATATATATATATATATATTATATATATATATATATATATATATATTATATATATATATATATATATAATATATTATACTATATATATAATATATATATATATATATATATTATATATATATCTTGTTCAAAGACCAAAAGATTTTTTTATAGAACATAAAACTTTGACAACTATTTTTAGTTAATGTTGAATGAATTACATATAAAATGTAAGTGATTAATTGCTATTTTTATTATAGTTATAAAAATAATAAAAGTGTTAGTGTGACAAAAATAGAAGAAGTAATTATTAAAATTATTCTTAAAAAAAAGAAAAAAAGAAAAACAAGAAAATGTTATTTTTGTATAAATAATTAAGTTTAATTAGGACTTTAATCACTTATTCATGATTTTAATCGCTTAATCAATGGATCACGGTGTTTGGGGAAAGGCCTGTATATGTGAATTCTTAGTATATGATCCATTGATCTATTGATTAATTGATATTTTTACTAAAATTTAGTAAAACTTTAAACAAAGTAAAAAAATGTTTTAGTAATTATATGTAATGTGTGTACAATAATTATTTTTTATGGCGTTTATGCAAATAATTAAATTTATTTATGACTTTAATCGCTTAATCAGTGGATCACGGCTAGCATGGAAGGTTAGGGAAGGTGGCTGATTAGCGTTTGATCCATTGATTTATTGATCAATTGATATTTTTACTAGTCATCATAGTAAAAACTAAAAACATTTTAGTAATTTATGTAATGTACGTACAATATTTATTTTCTATATGGCGTTTATACATATAATTAAGCTTATTTATGACTTTAATCAATTGATCATGACTTTAATCGCTTAATCAATGGATCACCGCAAGCAGGGGAAGGTAGGGAGGGTGGCTGATTAACGTTTGATCCATTGATCTATTGATTAATTGATATTTTTTAATAAAATTAGTAAAACTTTTAAGCAAAATAAAAATATAATAGCTTAAGTTTGCAAAAGAAGATAAAAAATTGTAGATGTTTCAAGTTAAAAGAAACTGGTGTATTCAAAATATTATAGGTAATGCTTAGAAAAGAAATTAAAAAGTATAAAAATGTGTCTCTTTGAAAAGAAAAATATTAAAGGTATAGAAAATGGAAATATATATTATATATTATATATAATTATATATAATATATTATATTATATATATATTATATATTATATATATATATATAGTATATATATATATATATCCTCCTTACTCAGCTCTGTGTTTCGGTGTGGGGAACCTCCATCCTGGGGGCTCACAGACTCTTTGCATCAACTTGAAACTATCATATTCGAGTTCGCGACATTGTAATCATATATTAAGACACCAATATGGTGCTCATTGTGTGGCTTGAATCTGATTTCCACTCTGGCTCTTGCTCCAGCTCATTTGCCTGGTCTTGGCTCATTTGCTCCGATACATGAAACTTCTTTTCCTTTCTCCGTCTTCCTTCCGCCAGCTTCCTTCGTTCACCTCTATTACTCACTCTGTGCGCTTCTTCTTCTGCTAAGTGCTCTGTGATTTTCTTCTTTTTTCAGTTGGGACCCCACTCTAGGGGGCCTCCAGGTACCATTGAGTGTATTCAAACCCTCAAAATTGAGGTCTACGTCCTTAAAAACATTTATAAAGACACCTAGTTTGACTCATTAAGTGTTTGTTGGCAGATTTCAACTCCGGCTCCGGTTCCTGATCCAATTCATTTGATTCGTTGCTTAATTCCGGTTTCGGATTCATTCATCCTTTTCTATGCACTCACCAAATTTCATCCTTCTACGGTCATTTCTAAGGTTTGGGGCTCAGCCCCATCAAACGACGGGCGTAGCGGCACGGAACCTCGTATGCAACGAGGTTACCTTATAAGAAAGGATTACACCAAATTTCAACCCTTTACCTACATTCTAACCCATAGAAAAGGCGAACGAAAAAATATTAAAGGGGTTGCATTCCCCCGAAGGTGAAATGCAACTTCGTATGCGACGAAGTTACTCCATCACCGAAATATGTTCCAAATTTCAACCCTTTACCTAATCTCTAACCCTTAAAAAATACGATCCTAAACTTTAAAGGGGTGCAATTGCCCTTTCCGGGGGGATGCCAACACATGTAACTCGTACTGCGAACTTGACGTTATGCGTCATTAACCTAACGCGCAGTATATCTAATTTTCAGACCACCTTTATCTACTCTTGAACATATCCCCTAAGGGCGTACAGAAAATTAAAACAAAAAGGGGGCGCGGCACCCCCTAATGAGAGTATAATCATGTAATTCTGTCAACACGAACGAATTCACGTATTTAAAAGTCGGTGGTACACGGTGAATGGTTGGATACAGAGCATCTTTGACCGCCATAAATAACCGCCTTTCAAGAAGTTTGTGTAACTTGGTGCTACGGCAAATCCCTAATGAATACTAATATATATATAGTATAAAATATATATAGTATATATATATAGAATAATAATATATAGTATATATATAATATATTATAGTATATAATATATATATAATATTATATAGTATAGATATATATATAATATATAATATATATACATATATATAGTCTTTAAGTTAATATATATATTATAATATAATATATATGTATATAGTAGTATATAGTTGGGTCAGGGTTGTGACTTTTTTTGATTGGTCTAGGAAAGATTTTCAGATTCGTGACGTCACGCGAAATTAAAAGTTTTCATCAAAACTTTTTTTTAAGTTCGATATAGTAATTACTTTCTGAGTGATTATTCAATCTATTTGTAAATCCAAATCTTAAAAATAGTGGCCTATATGTCTATGAACACAATTGAATACAGCAATTCCTAAAGAGTGGTTACGGACTTGTTTAAGGATTATTTATTATTTGTAAGATTGTAATATTGATAAATGTTAATACTCAGAAATAAAAAGAAAAACCTGTTGAAACATGAAAACCTTTGTTGACAAATGACAGATAGTGTAGAAATTTGAAGCAGAGTAGCCTTGCTATAATATTAATTTTAATTTTTCTATTTCTATTGAAGTTAAATGAAGTTAAATCACTTAATATACAAAAAACATAAAAACATAAATAAAAGAAAAAACAAAAAATCAAAAAATCATGATTTTTTGGAGCAAAAAATCCAAAGTGAAAAAAATCAGTTGATTTATATCAATTGATTTTGTTTGCCGTGCCAATATATATAATGAATATATTATATATATATATATAGTATATATATAGTAGTATACGGTATATATATATATATATAGATATATAAGTATATATATATATAGTATATATTATCCGAGATTATATATATACATATATCTAATATAAAAAAATATAAACCGGTGTATATCATCTTGTTCATGGGCGTCGCCAGCTTCCAAGCAAGGGGGGGGGCAGCTTAAAATTTTATAGAACGCTTTATATATAATATATATAATATATATAATAGTATATAATATATATATATATATATATATATATATATATAGTATATATCGGATATATATATAGCTAGTAATAATAGTATATAGTATATACTATATAGTATAATATATATGTAATATCATATATTATATATATATTATAATATAAATTATAAGCTATATATATATACGAGAAAGAAGACAATAAACTAGAAATATTTTTAATGGATAATTAGATGATTAGAATTCTAAGAAAAACTACTTTTACTTAAAAACCATATAGAATAGTCAAAATGCAATAGCCAATCGATGGAAAATTACCACATATGAGGCGTTGCAAAATGAATGTTATTAAAAAAGTAATTTCTTGGGTTCAACGCAAATTTATCAGCTACTGTTTGAATAAAATAATCAATATTTAATATACACTGATCACGACGATCAATCATCATAACAGCCGTTAAACTGTCGTCTTTCCCATAGTACTTCGCAGCCAAATGGGCTTGATCCTTCGCAGAGTACTGAAAAAGTGTTCTAACTTGTACTGGTGATGCATAGCTGGGGAGTAGTTTCATCAAAGTCTTTTCGTCGACGGAAAGAAAAGGTTCAGTCTCCTTTAATACTTGGGAGACAACAAGATCTTTATTAGTTCTTCACTACTTCAGTTTCTTGTCCTTCCATATTTTGTACCAAAGTTCTAGCTCTTCTTCTTTGCCTTCTAAGTGGTAAAAACAATAAAATGAAGCTGTCTTTTCCTTTAACTCATCGATTGTTATGGAGTAGCATGTGAAAGGGTGGTAGAGATATGTCAAGTGCATAAGCAGTGTATTTCAGTAGAAAACCCGTAATTCCAAAGAAGAGGTTATAGAATCCAGAAATAAGGAGTTATTAATGGATCTTCTCCAGAATCTCCGTGGGATTTGTTCCTAGGATTGTTGCTGCGGTGCGTTGACTGCCTACCAAAAATTCGTGTTATATTCAGATCACAAGTCCTAGTTGCACCGCGATTTGATTAGCTTCTTTTAACACCTTATCGAGCCATTTTTTTCTTCTACTTTCCGATGGCTTCTAAACCATTTTCCACAATAGCTGAATGTGCACTGCTAGTTTTGACGATAGTCCAAGGTATTGGATGGAGAGACGCTATCTTCTAAGCAACTAGCTCTAACATCGCAGATTTACTGTCGCGATCAATATCGATAGCCATGAATGAATGACGACTTAACATACCGCTTGAATGCAACTGAAAAGCGCTTTTTCTTGTAAGCGGTATTCTCCTTCAGTTGAAAGGATATTTTCTAATGCCTTTCATCATTCATGCCAAGTTGCTCCTTAAATACTCTACATGCACTTGTGTTGTTCAAGACCATCTGGTCTGGCATGGCTTGGGATGTTTGCATCTATTATCCTCTCAGACCGACTCAGCGAAAAAGACGTAATATTGTCCTTTACTTTGTTTCCCACAGATTAGCGGATTCTGGTATTTAGTGAGTGTTCAATCATTTACTACGTAGATTTAGTTTGTGTGAAAGAGCAATGGAAGAAGCAATACTTTTTTATATTTTTTCGCAATATTGCTTGGACATCTTTTTTGCCAGACATCGTAGAACATCCATGATAACCGCAAGCCCAACGCATTTATCGGGATTTTCCAGTTCTTCGGTCGTGAAAAAATCGTCAATGGCTTTCGCAATGGTTTGTTGCGTCAAGTCGCTAACAGTTCTACAAAGCCATAATAAATTCTCTTGACCTTCAATCGGACTCTTTTGACGAAATAGCGCAACCCTAGTGGATAAATTGTTCTTTCCCAGAAATATCAGCGGTTGCATCTGCTAGTAAGCTATACGCACACGCTTCCTTTACCTTATTAACGATGTTTTCCTTTATAGTAAGTACCACATAGAGGAAATTAATCTCAATTTCTGAATCTGAAACTGATTTGGTATGGTAACATTTTCCTTCCTTTTCAAAATGTGTTTTTCAATGTCTGAATCTCCGGCATCTATTCGTAAGCAGCACAAATCTTACAAAACTCCCTCATCATGATGATTACCCCGAAGCGGTAAATCACGCGCACCAAAAAAGTCACACATGAAATTATTGAGGATAATATTATTTTTATTTTCTTCTTGATTTTCTTGAGAATGCTGGTTAATTCTGGATGTCCTAACCGGCACGTCCTGTAGTGAACAATCTTGCAGCTTCAAAAGCAGTTTTTTGCCACTCTGTGTTTGTATGTCCCCTTACAAACCGCATGAACATTCTTTATATTTAGTGAAAGGTCTTATTTTTAAAGAGCCTATAGGACCCCTCTGACCGAACTTAAATTTGGTGGAAATAAAATATCAAAACTTGCAAAATGCTCCCCTTAGGTGCCTGGAGTATGTCAGCCAATGGTGATAAGGTCTCACAACCATTAATAAATTGAATTTCCCTTTAAGTGGGTAGCATCTTCCAAAAAATATAGGTCTTATAGGTCTTTGGTGAAATCCAACACTCTTTCAGTAACTGTTTTTTCCCTTTTTTTTTTTTCCCTCAGTCAAAATTCATAGATGAAGTGTCCAATCGTATCTACCATGCATTTTCGTGACTGTCATCTACTGACCGCTAGGTCCGAAATCTGGACCCATAACTTGACTCGTCGGAGGTGCTGGGCCTGGTGTGGGTTCTTCATCATGTGCGAAATATGCGAAGTAGAGGGATTTGGCCCTCTTGTGCTAGTCTTAGTTGACTTATTAGTATCTTCTTCGTTGTCACCGCTACCATTCCATTTTTATCTGAGTTCTTCCTTTTCAATTTACTGCAAACAATAAATATATAATATATATATATATATATAATATATATATATATATATATTATATATTATAAATATATATATATAAGAGTATATATATATATATATATATAATAATTATATAATATATATATATAGTAAATATATATAGTATATTATATATATAGTATATATAATATATATATATATATATGCCAAGCCTCTAGAAGCGCCACAATCCATATCTCAAACTACACAGCTACGGAAAAGGACATACATTGCTGGAATTGGCAAAATTTTAACCAAGGAACTGTTAAAAAAAAAAAAAAAAAAAAAAAAAAAAAAAAAAAAAAATAATCATATCTCGAAAACTACACAAGCTATATAAAATGAAATTTTTTTGGGGAAATTTTTTAAAAATTTTGGTTAAGAAAATGTAAAGAAAAAAAAAAAAAAACCAAATTTAAACAAAAATGGGCTATTTTTTTTTGGGGGGGTGCTGGGACATAGTAATATATATATATATATAATATATAGTAATATATATATATATATAGTACTATAATATATATATATATTATATATAATAATATATATATAATATTATATAATATATATATAATATATATATATATATTATATATTTGTAAAGGTATTACAACGGCAAATGTAGGGGGCTCGAGCTGACGGGAGAAAAACACAGGGGGGGGAAACGTTTTACATACCTCCGTAGGGGAGGCGGCGGAGGACCCCTGGCGACACCCAAATACCAAAGAAGTCGGGGCCTCTAACCCCTACCCCGTATTTTTCCCGGAGGCCGAGAGACCCGACTCCTGCCATTGGGGCGGTATACCCTTGGGATATCTTTAGTTTAAAAAAAAAAAGCAAAAATTTAATAGAAAGTCTAATTTATTTTAAAGAGTAATCCAATACAAAGGTCTCTAAATAGGCTCTCTAAGCATATTACTATAATTATTAACAATAATTTTTTTATTTTTTTATTTTTTTTTTACATTATCCTATCCAAAATTTTTACCAGGATTCCAAAAGTGTATCTTTTCACTGTTGCTATTGTAGTTTTTGAAGTTAAATTTTATTTATTTTTTTTTTTTTTTTTTTTTTACAAGATTTAAAGTTCCCACAATAAATTGGACCAGAATTCCAGCAATGTATTCCATTTTTCCGGTAGCTGTTGTAGTTTTTTTAGATATCTGGATTGTGGCTCTTCTAGAGCTGACCGTCTTTATATATTTATATATAAACTATATATATATATAATATAATATATATATACGACATACAATATAGTATATTAATAATATATATTATATATTATATATATATATATATATAGGTAGTATATAGTGATAGTAAGGGTGGATAGGTATGAGAGGTTATAGTATATATAGGGGTTAGTATATAATAATATTATATATATAATGGTTATACTACTTGGTAAATCTCTGTCACAAATGGTCATAGGCTAATAATTTACTAACATTGGTGCAAAGATGTGTAAGCAGAAAAAATTAAAAGGTATAGGCAAACGATGGTGAAGAGACCTTGGTAGATTCGTTGTGTTTGTAATGAAAGATAGTTTTTTAAAATGAAAGCTAACCTCATATGGACAGGTAAGATCATGTGTTAGCAAAATTCCTACTTTTCAGGAATAAATACACAAAATTTTATTTTAATATTTAAAGGTAAACGTAACGTATACCAAGGAATCTCCCAATATCCATGATCTGGAAAGTGAAATTGAGACAATAACTTTACACTGAGGGGCGGTGTTGGAATTTAGTAGGAGTAGCGTCACGTGAGTGAATTAATTGGCGAGATGCTACTTTGAACCTTAAATACCACTTAATAAAGAATTGGAAGAATTAATGAATGATGATGAAATAAATGTTTTTCATATTTATAAAAAAAGGATGGAAAAGATGATCAGAAAAATATTTAAGTAGGAAGGCGTAGAAAATTAAGAATATGAATTGTGAGGATTCTTCTTATATTTATATAATAATCATATATATATATAAGTATATATAGTATATAGTTATATACTATATATATAATATATATATATTATATAATATATATAATATAGATACATCGTAAAAAGTACTTAACGGCCACCCGGAATAGGACGTTGGATCAAAATAATTCGCAGGTAGACTCTATAAGAGTAAATTCTAGGGGGGGCAAGCTGCCCCACCCCTGGCCCCCTGACGACGCCCATGTATATATACTATATAATATATATATATGATTTAATTATAGATATATACTATATGTAGTATATTATAGGTGATATGGTGTATAGGTGTGATGATATTTTGTATGATAATATACATATAATTAATATATATATATAATATTATATATATATATATCAATTATATATATATATATATAATACTATATATATATATATACAATAGTACTTACATAATATATATAATTTCCTGCTGTCATTTATTTGTTTACATTTTTGCTAATCGTCGTCATAAATTATATTAAATGAACGCTTACCAAATAGCAATTTTTTCGATTTTGTGCTTATGAAAACGAACGCAAACTCAATGGCATAACTCTTACAGTCACTGACTAAAAGAAACGCCTATATAAGAATCCATTGTGGTTCGTTTTGACTCTGAACTGGTCGACAATTACATTTTAGTGGTCGATTATTGTCGAAATCTCTCAAGACCATTCCAAAGAACCATTTTCTTCATTCATTTGCCAATCGTCGATGCATTTATTTCCCCCTACCAAAAACGAACACGCATTTTGTAGCACTTCTTGTCCAATTCTACAATCAAATTCGTAAGTTAACAGAAGTGAAATTCGCATGAAAAGATAATTTTTGCCCTTCGTCACGTAACTCTTGTCTTTCTGTCATGTATTCAACATAGCATGTAGATTATTCTAGGTATAAGTGTTAATTTGCAGTAGACAAATTCTTGTCTCTTTCACTTGAGGAAACATTGCCCTCATATCATTTCCTGATATCTTGCTCCAACCTTTTATACTTTTCTTCCAGTATCTATCTTGATCTCTCCTCACTAAGGCTTTCCGAGATTTATTTAACATTTATAACAATAATCAAATCTGTTTAGACACACGATATAAGAAGAAGAGGTAAACGAACGATCTCTAATTACTACCTGTGCTTTCCAACAACTTTCTGACATCAATATGAACGCATATCGCAAGGGCTAATACGTAATTTATTACTTTCCGATAACTGCTCCCTCCCATCTTGCTTCTTTATTTATCACTCAACATATGTTTCCTCACTCCTTATAAATCATCAGTAGTTTATATTATCTTATTTGATTATCCTGATTCATTATTTATCTATTATCTATTATGCATTATACTCATTTATTATATTATTATTATATCATTATTATTATTATTATGTTTTATTAATATAATATCAAACTACATTATGTAATGAAGACAGTACATCAAATCCTAACACTGCTATTCATCCCACACACGACACACACGTACACCACACACACACACACACCTACTACATTACTACACACACACACACACACACCAACTCAGACGCCACACACGCTAATAATTATAAAAAGAACACTTGTACATGAACACCGTATGACTGCAATTCGTCGTCTTCAACTTTTAGCTGATCACTTATGACGTCATTTCTATGATGCTTCAAGCATGGATGCTGGTGTAAAACACTATTTTCTCAAACGTCACTTGGTAGGACAATTTACATTTTTTCACATGTTTAATATATTTAAACATTTCGTCTGTGTATGCAATTTTTCTTTACGCGTTCCTCTTATTATTCTTACGTTTGTGCATTTATATTTTTATATTGCTTTTAAAATACGATTTGTTTTTAGTAATTATTTTTTTCATTGTTATTTTATTTATGATAAAGAAGCTCTATTGTCCTTTTATGTTTTTCTTAAAAACTATCACTTATAATTCCTCTCTCCTCGCTCTCTCTCTTTCTTGTAGAACCATTAGTTGTTTATTGTCTTTCGAACTAAAAAATATATTTATTTATTTTGTCGTTTACATTGACTATTTCGTCACATTGTTATTTTACATTAAGATAGAAATCTATTGCTCTTTTTACGTCTAGATATAACTTAAAAATATTTTGCTATTTTTGTAACATACCTTCTTAAAGTCTCACCAGTTAAATCCACAGGTATCAAATCAGTCTTACATCAAAGTCCACCCACATCTCATCCTCTCTACCCCATCTCGTGATCTTTACTGATCTATTAGATCATTGATCTATTGATCTATTGATGTCATACAATTCATAACTGCTTAACATTACGATAAAAATTATCGATCACATCTACACTGATACAACGAATAAAATGCTTAAGCATAGCATAGTATTTCCTAATTAAACACTATCAATTAACATCACCTAACTAAGAATTATAATGATATACATACAGCAAAACTAGTCATAACCTTAAGCTACGAATAATTTCTATTGCTAACATTAATCCAAAGTTCCACACTTAACAACAGTAAATAGCATAAAAAATTTAAAAATTACATTACTCAAATACGTAAGCCCTATATACACTTGTCCACAGCAAGTAACTCTAACAGTATCATTATTTTACATTAACATTGTAATATTAACAAAAATATATATCATAACCTTGTTAATTATCATACAGACCTACGAATATATGCTAAGTAACAAACTTTTTACTCTCCACGATAAACTTAACAAAGAGAGCCCAGCTAAAATCATGCCTGTATCTAACTGCATATATTTAACATTAATGCTACAACCACCACACACCTAACTATACCTCACTCCATGAAAATCCTAGCTCAAAACACATTATGTCGACCCACACATGTTCAATACTATTCCAAGGGTGCACCACATAGTACTACAAACACATACAAATACTCAATGATCTAATTTCCTCAAACTTATTTCCTAGGCCCATATCCTCCTAAAGTCAACAGCAAAGCAGTAATATCTAACATAAATTTCCAATCTTTAACAAAGATAACCAATCTTATCCCCCCCAAATATGTGCTTGACTAGATTCACCAACATCTCCGTTGAAAACTCTGACTTGACAACTCACCCTCTATCAAAAATGCAAACTATAACATTATCAAAATAATTAACCACATTACATTTCGAACTATGAATAAACGTATACATTAGCAAAAATTCGTCCGAAAAAGTTCTACATTACTCCAGCAAGAAACTAACCTAATATCCCATATTATTATTATAATTAATTAGTTGATATAATATTATTAATTATTTATATTTCGATTATTTATTATTATTATTATTTATTAATTATATATTTAATATAATTTATATTATTTATTATCTATATATTATTATTATGTTTTCTATTTATATCAATCTATATATCGTAATAATGAACATATACAAACCCCTAACATATCATACACACACATACACATCAAATCACACACAACACACACACACACCACTATACCACACACATCACTTACACTCACGCACACACAATAATATCTACTAAATAGTCACTTACTTGCAAAACACTGTAGATCCTGGACCAATCGGATTCTCCCTACGCTAGCGCTAAGCTTTACTCGATCAACATGAAACTGTACTATTTCGTGATGATGGTCGACATGCAGATGTTGTAAAACAAATATTTTCTCTCTAAACCCCTCACGGCAGTATCGAGTTTATATCTCACTATAATTTGTCTCTCACACACTGTCTCCTTAATATCATATCCACCCTATCATCACGTTATTTACCTCTCCATCGAATATTCATTTATCGGTCTCCCCAGACTCTTCCTTCTTCTCTGTTATCTGTACAGCTCTTTCATTGTTACGTTTTCTCATTATTTCTCCTTTTTAAATATTTAATTACCCACCCCTCTCGGATTTATAGAATAGATATGTCTCACGTTTATTTTTATTTTATATCTTTCTCATTTTTAGTCGTGCCATAACTCTGCCCTTGTTCCACTCGTTATCGTATGAGTGGTTCCTCCAACTGTTTATAGTTTTGATTGTTTTAACACTCCATGGATTAATTCTCCCAGATTCCTCTAGATCGTGCGTAGTATAATTTTATTTCAAAATTTATCTTCTTTTTAGTTTTTTTTTTTATTATTATTTGCTTATAAGGTTATTTTGTATCGTTCTATTCTAACAGGTTGCCCACAAATGTTCAATGTATTTGAGCTTAAATTATTCTATTTTTTGTTTTTTGAATGTTTTTCTATTTTTGACTCTTCATATTCCATACTACTATTTGTATTTTTGGCATACCTGACTATTTTACACCACTTCTGCAAAACTTATGTGTCCTGTTGCACTTAATTGGTGCTGAAAAAAAAATAATCGTATATAAAAATATATCTTTTCGTTAAATAATAATCAACACTTATTAATTTAATTTATTGCTATATCTTACTTTGAATAATGGGAGGTGCGCACAATTTTTCTTATAACATTAGTCACATACTTTATTAATGTTTAATTAATCTTCAATTTCATTAAACTTAACATTTTTTACATCCTCTTTCTCAAATGAGTATGCTATATTAATCCCTGGAATAATGGTTGGACTTGACATCATACACAATATGTTATCTTCTGGTATCCAACATTCATCCTTTTTTTTCAAGAAAGATGTATTTGTAGGGCTGTTTAGTAGATTGCTGTAAGAAATTAATTTTGTGAAATTAATTCATGTGATACCTCTTCAATAATTCCCATCCAAAGGGCCTTATCATATATGCAAGCAACATATTGTTCTGGAGTATAAGCAATTTCAGTTTCACTACTGTCTGTGTCACTTAAATCCTATTCAACTTTACTCATTTTAAACAATATTGGTGATTTATCATTAGATGTATGGTAAGCAAATGGTTTATTTTTTCCACTAGGGATAAATCTATGAAACCTGTTGTACCTTTAATTGGAAGAGCCTTCTGGAATCTAGTTGACAAGATGTTTCTATTCACTTCAATTTCAGTCTTCAAAACAAAAATGCATTCAATGTTCTTAAAATTTGATTTACAAAAGTTGTAAAAGGATTCTGGAGTCAAAATGTAATGCTTACACTTTTACCGGCTATTTTGCATCTAGTCATAATGTGGTCAGACACTGTTTTTTGCAAGCTTCTTTTTATTGTGCCCACTATTTAAATTCCACTCTGCTTTTACTGCAAAATAATCCTCATGATAACATAAGTTAATAAAATTGAACCGGTTTTTATATTGTGCCTTACAACCGCTGTGAACTTTTTTATTGAAATTTTTATTATTTTCATAAATCTTTTTCTGCATTAGAATTCCTTTATTCATGTAGATAAAACAGTAACTTTTGTGATCAATCTTACTTTCATCATTTAAGTAATAACAATAGGATTCAACGTAACCTGTTCATTTGTCCAATGAAATATTTGGGCAGCATCCTGAACAATAAATGAATAATTTTCAGCAAAATCACCAATTACAATAGCCTCATCTGGAAGAATACTTTCTTTCAAACTATGCAGATATGCACTTTGAGTTTTAGCTATGTAATGATGGCGAGTCAGACTAACAATATTGTTTGCCAAGCAGGAAATGAAATCATGAACAGGTTTCACAAATTTTTCTATAGTCGTTTGGTCAGTGCTTACCCAATATTCTACATTGTCACATTCAGATAATACATCTATAGAATTTAAATAATTTGTAACAGCTGCTATACCTGGACATTCTTTACAACGCTGCAACATACAGTTCCGATTATTTGTTGCAAACTGCCTTATCAATCAGAATTTTGTGAGTTAAATCCTTGTCACCAATTGCAGATATCATTAGTTTGGGATTTTGGTGCAATGTGCAAACACAGACCTTATGAGTTCCTTTCTCTCCAGCTATCACACACCACCTTGGCCTCAAAGAAGCAAAGGATGAAAATCCTATTGGCACAGGAGTATTTTCCTTATATTTGACAGATATTTCACGAAGGTTTCCCAGTAGTAAACGTTTTTGAATTTGTTCTTTGACACCAGCTTTATTTCTAAGACTCAAACTATCTGCCTTAACTGGACATACACAACTTATCTCATAATTTTCATAGAACGTCTTGACTGTTTCTACAATTTCTGTATCTATTCATTTTCCCTTGGAGTTGCTTGGTACCTCTGGTAGAATACCATACATTGTTTTCCATTTTCTGGCTTTGTCAACCAAATATTGCGTAGCTCCAAAGAATGTTTTGGTATCATGTGTTGTATGGAGACAATGTTAGTATTTAAAGGCAACGTTTGTATGAAGTTGAAGCATTAAATTAAAAACAAATTTCCACACATCACTAACATAACCCCCTCCAACCCTCCAGCCCACATTGCCATCTGTAAATAAAAGAAAGTAATAGAATCCCAAGACCCCAAAAATCAATGTATTATTATTGTGCATATTCTCGAACCAATATATGTCTTACAATTTCACCAATAGATTAACATTAAATTGTCAAAGATGGCCTTCCTTGACAAATGATGACACAAAACATCTCTTACTAGACTGTTCAAACTTAATGGATATCAAATGCGGCCCCAGTACACTTGATTTATCTGATCTCTGGGTCCAGTCTGTTGTGGTTTCACCATTTCTAGGTATCACCCGGCTACTCATAGAAGTGGGTGCCTACCAAGTTAGGTATATATATATACGGTGTATAATAATATATATATATGCTCTTAATATATATATATATATATATATATATATATATATATATATATATATATATATATATATATATATATATATATATATATATATATATATATATATATTATATATATATATATATTTACATATATATATATATATATATATATATATATATATATATATATATATATATATATATATATATATATATATATATCTAACTCTATATATATATATATATATATATATATATATATATTAGTGATGGGACGATTAATGGGTCATCGTCATCATCATCGGCAAAAATCGGCATATTTTTTTTCAATCGTCATCGTCATCGGCAATTTTGGCCGATTATTTTTGCCGATTAATTGAACAAATATTAAGAATTTTGAATAACTATTAAAAAACTCAATAATAATAATAATAATAATAATAATAATAATAATAATAATAATAATAATAATAATAATAATAATAATAATAATAATAATAATAATAATAATAATTATATATATATATATATATATATAT
>JABUQX010053757.1:62500-65000 GCA_015478945.1 Trachelipus rathkii | reverse complement strand
AATATTAATTATCATTAATATTATTTTAATAATAACTAATAATAATAATCATAATATTAATAACAACAATAATTATAATAATATAACAATAATAATACTAACAACTAACAATAACAATAAACTTAATATAATAACAACGACAACAATAGCGTAACAATAACAATAATAATAATAATAATAATAATAATAATAATACATATAACAAAAGATCGAGTATTAAATAATATTAATAATATTTTAATAAGAATATTATATAATAATAATAAGAATAATATGACACTAATAATAAAAATAATATTTAATAAGAATAATAATAAATAATAATAATAATAATAATAAATAATAATAATAATAATAATAATAATAATAATAATAATAATAATAATAATAATAATAATAATAATAATAATAATAATAATAATAATAATAATAATAATAATAATAATAATAATAATAATAATAATAATAATAAACTGTATCTAAAATAGTAATAATAATAATAATAATAATAATAATAATAACAATAATAATAATAATAATAATAATAATAATATAATAATAATAATAATAATAATAATAATAATAATAATAATAATAATAATAATAATAATAATAATAAATAAATAAATAAATAAATAAATAAATAAATAAATAAATAAATAAATAAATAAATAAATAAATAAATAAATAAATAAATAAATGAATTTATGTTGTTGTTATTATTATTACACTTTAACTATTTTTTTAATAGTAATTATAAATTTACTATTATTTATTTCTTTACGAGATGCTAATCCAAAAGTTAGCTGAATTTGACTGTAAAACAAAAGTTGCTTACCTATCCTCCTAGGTTATACCTTTCATTTTGAAGTAGTTCACATAGGCATCTATACAGCAAACCCAGCGTTTTCCCCCATGATTATGTGCATCCCCTGGAAATGTAGAATTCTAGGGACCTCTTGTCTTACAAGGATCACCCTCAAATCGTATGATATAAGGGCACTCTTTCATCCCTAATTTAATTTTTGGGAATATGAAAAAGTCACAAGGGGGAATGTCAGGCGAATAGGGTGTGTAAAGGTGTTTGAAGAGGTGTGTGTGTGTGTTTTCTTATGTGTGTGCAGTTACTATAATGTGTGATGTATGAGCGGGAGTGCTGTCGTGGTGGAAACCCCAATTTTTGTTCTTCCACTTGTCTGGACGTTTGTTCTCTTGCCACTTAAAACTTCACTGTAAAATTTGCCATTAAAGGTTTGACCAGGAGATAAGAATTAATGTGGGCAATCCTGTGTATGTTGAAAGAAAAAAACGATAAAAATGGATTTGACGGTGCTGCCATCTTGAAGTGCTTTTTTCGAGAGCTGTGAATTTACGACTTCCGCTGCGACGACTGCTTCTTATTCTCAGAATCGTGACCATAAAATAGTGATTCATCTTCAGTTTTTATATTAGAGGTGAAGTTGAGGATATCTTTGACTTGTTCTTTAAGTTCCGTACAGGCAGAAACGCTATCGCCTTCTGTTCGCTGTTCAGCAGTCTTGACATAAATTTTACGAAAATGCGTCTCATGTTTAAAACGTCCGACAAAATGGATTGAACAGTCCCGTATGACTGTCTTACTATTCCGCAAATATCATGAATAGTTCGCCTACGATCTTCAGGGATATCCTCAAGAAATCTTGTTATGGTTTCCGGTATTGTCTTTGTTGATTATGATTCTGAACGCTAATCGTTCATACGTCCTTGAACGTTTGTACCATAAATAGGTTTGGATTTCTCTCATGTAATTATCCCCAAAGCCTTCCTGTAGTATACAACGGTTTTTCGCAACCTTTTAAAATTAAAATAAAATTTAATGCAGATTCTTTGCTCGTTAAAATCCGTCAAATCGGTAGAAAAAAAAACGCCAAATACATGAAACATACCCTTACAAAATCGCACTAAACAAATAAGAAAAAACAAGCTATTTCTGCTGCGTGACTCTTGGCACACTGATTCACAAAGTATACATCTAGTGGAAGAAGGTCAAACTACATCCAGATCGCGCGGACTGTTCAAATTCCCCGAACTTTTGGGTAGCACCTAGTATTGTTATTATTGATAATTTATGCATTTATATTTATTTATTTATTATTTATTTATTAATATTAAGGTTTTATTATTATTATTATTATTATTATTATTATTATTATTATTATTATTATTATTATTATTATTATTATTATTATTATTGTTATTATTATTATTATTATTATTATTATTATTATTATTATTATTATTATTGTTATTAGTTTTATAATATTTTAATAGCTTTTCTAAATTTCAAAAAGTAAAGAATATAAGGGGAGAAAGTTTCAACTTTTTATCACCAATATAGTGTAAAACCCGGTACATGAAATTACTAATAAATCTCCAAATCACGTTTTACCGCCTTTGCCTTCAAGCTAATAATTTACACACAGTGGCGGCAAGATTTCGTTTTACATTTACAATGGTGATT
>JABUQX010053757.1:42500-47500 GCA_015478945.1 Trachelipus rathkii | reverse complement strand
AACAGGATTTACATCTCCTCCTTTTTTTGGTTCCACACCTCAGCCTCTCCACTCTCAACCGAGTCCTTTTCAGACATTTTTGCCAAGCACATAGAGACAAATGTCTCAAGATCATCATCTTTATAATACTCACAGCAACAAAGTATGGCAACCTTCCTTCAATGGAACTGTTTTTGCTAACCGCATAGAGACAATTGTTTCAAGAAGATCATCTTTATAGTCTCATAACAACACAGTATGCCAACCGTTCTTCAATGGAACTGTATGCGTAAGTGCATTTGTTTATGGGAACAATCAACTGTGCCATAGCGACTTCTTCCAACTGTCGGAATACAAGCCGCGCCTAACATCTATAACACAAGGTGCCAATGATAGAAGAGGAACCGGAATTCTTATGCATAAGTCTGTCCCCTATTTTCCAGTTCCCCTTCGAACTGGACTTCACGCAGTGATTAAATTATTTGCTATCGGATTTAATGACTTCTTTAATACCATCCCAGCAGCGGTCAAGTTCCCCCTTTAAGTTGATTACTTAGCGTTATGCATTTCTGGGTTCAGATTACCATTTCTTGAACGACAACTCCAATTAGCTATCGAAAACATTTCGTAGTGGGGAAACTGCCATGATTTCCACTTCTCACCTGCCAAAATTTCAGTAGAAATATTTCGGAAGAAAGGGAAGCAAAGAATTTGCAACCTTCCTCCCGAAATCTAATCTCATATGGTTCACTCATTCATATTACTTCACAGGTCAGATTACTGGGCCTCCTTCTGGATAACCACCTGACATACGGACCGCACATTAAACACCTGAAGACGACTTGTCATCGTGCGCTTGACCTATTGATTCATCTCGCCTCAAAAACATGGGCGCTGATAGCAAGTCCCTTTCACGTCTCCTCCTCATCTTGATCCTATCGAAGTTGAACTATGGCTGCGTAGTATATGGTCAGGTTATCCCACCTCTACCACACCTGTTAGATCCGATCCAAAATGAGGCAATCGGTATCTCCACAGGAGCCATCCTCCGATCCATCCAGGGTGAGCCTTGAAGTTGAAGCCAACATAATGCCGCTCTCTCTCTGCGAAAGGTATATACCATGCTTCCATGTTATCTTCGCTTTCAAATCTCAACACCGTCTGCAGTGAAACCAATTCTGCAAGAAATACCTCAGAATCCTCTTTAATGGTCATTTGCAAATACAGTATGTAGCATTTTTAACTTGCTTTACATTTTTTTCGAAAGATGCTGCCGTTCTCTTATGAAAAAAGCTACAAACCTTGGCTATTCCCTGGTCCCTCCATCTGCCTGGTCTTGTCCTCTCCCTCTAAATTTAACCACACTGCCGCCTTGCTAGAGGCATCATTCTCATCACACTGCTTCTAGCAGTTGAGAACACCCAAATTTGCAAGAAAAACCCTCACAGAAATCACTTTATAATAGTCATATTGCACAACACTACAGTATTGAGGCATTATTGAACTTTGCCCTTTACGCATTATTTTTTTCGAAAATGATGCTAGACGAGTCTCTCTTAATGAAAAAGCTACAAACCTTCGGTCTATTTACCCTATGGTCCTAATACCATCTAGCCTTGGTCTTGGTGCCTCATCCCTCTAAATTTACAACACTTGCATTAAGCTTGACTAGAGGCATCATTCTTATCTCACTCTTCAGTTCAAGGGGGATCCACTCCAGTGTTCACCAACGGTTTTAAAATGCATGCCAGCGTAGGTGCGTCTGCCGTCTTTCCTGACCACAACCTCTTCCATACCCTAACCCCACCTCGTACTTTTAAATTTGTTGCAGAATTAATAGGTATAATAACTGCTCTCTCTCTCAAATTTTATGTTTTAACCAAGACCACCCTTATGTCATTTTACTTGGATTCGCATTGCCCCCTCCAGGCGCTTAAAACCCCTTACTCTAAAAACACAGTGGTATCTGCTGTACAACTTTCATCGGCTGCTCCACTTTTGCAAGATACGAATTACACTCTATTGGATCCATTCTCATGTAGGGGCAACTCGCAACCGCTGACAGAGAGGCCTGAACGCCCTCCTCCTCTCTACATAACTGCTCTTGGTACCTCATGGATGCCATTCAGTAAGATCGCTTCCCATCGACTGATTATTGCCCAGGTCTCGACAGGGCTTCCAGTCTTACTGGCAGGAGTGGTCATTCTCTTATCGGCGTAACCTCTTGCAGGAGGCGATCCTCGAACGCCTTTGCATTGGCAACACCAATATCACCCACAGCCACTACATGTCACGGGATCCTCCTCCTCCTTCAAATATTTCCGTCCCCACGCTCTGCAATCTATTCACCACATTGCTGATTTTTTTTTTTTTTTTACAGCTGTCACCACCACTCACGGGCAGAGCCTATTCAGGCGAAGGTAGGGGTGTTACATGCCAAAATGCATCCGCTAGCAGCATATACGATACAGGTATACGCACAGACGCTACGGCCTTTTAAAGTGAGGGAAATTATAAATTCCAGCAGGAAACACAAGAAGATGGAGAGAGAGTTCACACTATGAACATCTAGTAGGATGGCAGGAAAGCATGAAGCACCGCAGCGAACTCACGCCTTGGAGTTACAATATCTACACAAAACTCGTGAGCAGTTAAGCAACAGCGCCTCCTTGTGCCTATCAGGCGCGACAGAAAGGACGAGTGGATACGTCGAGTGGTAGATGTTCCCTCCGAACAACCCTGACCGCTAAACCGAATACCTATAGAAAAGAGATAAACCACCAACATCGCGCGCCGCAAAGATAGACGGGTCAAGTGAAGTGGAAAGTACATAACAGTTATAAGCCTCTTGGCTTTTGACTCGACCCTGTCCAAAAGCCGGGTGGAACAGCCAGAGCCCCCCCAGATTGAGAGCAGTTACTTTTCCATACAAGGAGGCGGTCTCAGAGACCTATGTAATTAGTCTGGATGTAACTTGAAAAGAGGAAAATAGTCTCGCAAGTCTAAACAGAACTCCCAGTTTCTTTGAAGCGCGCCCTAGCAACCGTTTGTGATGTGAAGGTTTCCAATGACATGTTTTTCTTCGTTTTTTATGTGAGGCCAAGGATGTTATATTGTCAACAGGAGAGACGAGAGAACCGGCGAAAGAGATAGGAAAGGTAGAAGGTGTTTTAGAGAGGGAGATTTGTAGAAGTTGAGTTTTAAAGAATTAAATTTCACAAGGTTTAGACGACCCCAGATAGGAAATCTATCAGATCAGCGAGAATAGAATCGAAAAGATTGAGACGGAGGCAATTCTAGAAGTAAAGAGGGAGCAGAATTGGAAATGAGTTGAGAATGAAGGGTCGAGTCATCGGAATATGAAGTGGATAGAGTTAGATGTGCAGGTGAGGAAGATCATTAATGAAAAGTAGGAATAAAGTAGGATATATCGAGATCTTAGAACCCTGAGAAGACCCACTATTGGACAAGGAGAAGAGAAGAAGAAGTCAGCTCCATCAACCACAGGCCGCTATTGACCCGACTTGAAAGAAAGCCTAGACATAAGTAAGCAAGAGAAGGAGGAAAACCCAAAGGAGGGGAGCTTGGAGAGCAGTGACCGTGCCAAACTCCGGGTCAAGATGCACTTGTGGATATGTCAAGTGCCACCACCCAAGTCTCCCCGTAGTTCCTAAGAGCGGTAAAACCATAAATCAGTAAACAAGGAAGAGTCATTATCCCAGTAGACTTGAAACGCCGAAAGCCCATACTAGGATCGGAAAGAAAGAGAATGAAGATTCCCAGATTGGTCTAAGAAGTGAAGAGTTGAGAAGGGTGTTTCAAAGATCTTAGATACAATACAAGTGAGAGCTATAGGTCGATAGTTAAAGGATAAGAGCGGCTTCCTTTTTTCGTAATGAAGGCTCTTTCCGACACATTTGCGTGCTTTCCGACACTGAGAGGAAAGTGCTAAATAAAACTCATCCCCTATCGCTATTTTCTAACATTATGGTCCATAACACCTTCCAAAAGGCTGTCCCATTTCATGTCTAAATTTTCTGCCCACTTCAACTGGCTTAATAATTTGTTTACAGGTTTCCCTCTAGGACACTCGACATATTCTTATGATATTTCAAAACAGTCGAAAAGATATATATATACATAACATTAATGGATACTCCATGATTCGAACCTCGCCCATACAACTTGTGGATTTTTTTTAGTGTATTCCATCGTCCCGCAACCTCTTGTTAATTGACCTTGGGTGAGTAATCTGTAGACAACTCAGACTCTAATATTATATATATATATATATATATATATATATATATATATATATATATATATATATATATATATATATATATATATATATATATATATATATATATATATTCAAGTGATGCATGTTACTATGAAGAAGGGATAGGTGGACACCTATTGAGCATTTTTTAGAAGGAGGGGACAAAGAGTGAAAGGAGAGAGAGAGGAGAGAGAGAGAGAGGAGAAAGAGAGAGAGAGAGAGAGAAGACGAAAGACGAGAGAGAGAGAGAGAAGAGAGAGAGAGAGTAGAGACGAGAGAGAGAGAGAGAGAGAGAGAGAGAGAGAAGTATTGTTTAGACAGATGAGATGAGAGACAGACTATGAGAGAGAGAGAGGAGGTGGAGGATAGGAGAAGAAAGTATACTTTTTTTGGCATGTTTAAAAATAATACTATATGATATGATTAAATTATTTATCATGCGCACCCTCGTGCGCATATATATGTGAATTAATCGTTTTCTTAACCCTTTAAAACATTTCTTTATTAACATATTCATATTCTCATAAATACTTCACTAATATATAAATGTACTTGTAAGAAACAATTCTAGATGATGTATATTTTTTTTAATAAAAAACATTCAAAATTTTTTTGATTTCCTGGATTGAGGGTGTCATATGAGATGAAATTTTTAATGAAATAACTTTCGATTTTACCGAAATATTTAAATAAAGGGTCGCAAACCCAATGTTTATTTTTCTACTCAATATTAAATTAT
>JABUQX010053757.1:22500-25000 GCA_015478945.1 Trachelipus rathkii | reverse complement strand
AGAATATAATAATATTGAATAAAGTCAATAAATAATAATTTAATTTATAATAATAATAATAATAATAATAATAATAATAATGAATAATAGATAATAATAATAGATAATAGATAATAATAATAAATGAATAGATGATTAATGATAATGATAAATAATAATAATAATAATAATTGTAATAATAATAATAATTTAATAATAGAATAATAATAATAGATTAAATAAGATAAATAATAATATAATATAATAATAATAATTATAATAAATAAATAATAAAATAATGAATAATTAATAAGAATAATAATGATAATAATAATATAATAATAAATATATATATCTCGAATATCTGCGTAGAATGATATCATTAAACCTTTTACAGAATAAGAAAATCTCGAAAGAAGAAAAGAGCAGAAGAATAAGAGTGATAGCTTGACTTCTTATTTCAGATCACAAACGGATAGATAGGATTTATTATTGAAAGATATCAGGTTAAGGAGAAAAAATTTCAATATCACATCAAGTCCAAATTCTAACGTAAGAAATAAAAGTTAGTAATGTTACAGTGACCGCCATTGAAACTTAGTCTTCTATGTTTTCTGAAAAGAACTAGTGGGGAATGTAAGCGTGAATAGTGGATCATTGTAGATATATAGCCAATTTCCTGTAATTAAAGATTAGCTGTAATGGCTCACATCGGGGTTGTATACTTACTAATTCTCTTCATAACTCGTGTCTCAACAACATGAGATAGCAGGCCTGAAGTATGATCTGTTGAATACTTGCTAAAAAACGATGGCACGCAGACCCTTAAGACCCAATCATCGACACTTAATTTTCAACATGATTACAGCGGAAAGCAGGAATTTTTTTGAATGCAGGCTTTGATGAGTCCCTCTTAATGAAAAAAGCACCAAGCCAATTATCAACATCAAGTATAATTGGGAAATGTTAAAATTTTTGAACATTTATTTTAGTTTGACTTATGTTAGAAGTATCCTATGTATGATATAAATTCATACTAAGGATTTTAGATTTATCGTTAGTGATAACATCTTTAATTATGGTTTTACATTCACGGGTTATAGCTTTTAAATTTAAATAACATTTATTTTGTTTCATCATTTGTTAAATTAGTCTCGAAATCGCCTCTGATGATGCCTAAATAAAAATAGTAAGACGAATAAAAGTGTTGAAAGCATTCTTTATTTAAAAAATTTGGGTGTTTCGGGTATTCCTTTACCCATCTTCAGTCAAAAATTTACTCTAGAAAAGATATAAAATGATTCGACTTTAAAAATTACATAGATTGGGAAGAAAACCTTTAGGGTAATGACACCATGAAATAAAGTTATATTAGAGTTGAGAAGCAGAAGTAATAAATAAAAATTAAAACAAAGTGACCAAATTTGCACAAAGTTGAAAAAACTCAAAAGAAACGCACCTGACGGAATCTAAGAAAATTTTATGGTATACAGGTTTAAGAAACTTTAATATTGGAAAAGCAAAAATTACAGAATGCATAAATAAATATATATATTGTTAGTTAGCAAAACAATATGCTGAAATTTAGCTGTTTGAAAACGTGGTTTTATATGTGTTAAAAATAGAATCGAGAAATAACAAGAATCCAAGTGTTGATAGACCCCTAAAACACGAATAAACACTTAGTGTGTTAAGGAATATTAAATTAGCAAAGACTTAATATGACAGATAACATAATGGCAATGTAGATAGAAAGTGATTCATAATTACGGAGCGCAATATTATATAATAATAACAAATAGATGAGCAATAACGATTAGCCAAGCATTCAATAACATAGATTAAAGAAATAAAAAGAGAGAGTAGAAACGATAAAATATACACGTACTACTACTTACTACTCTAATAATAATATAATGATATAATAATAATAATAATAATAATAATAATAATAATAATAATAATAATAATAATAATAATAATAATAATAATAATAATAATAATAATAATAATAATATAATAAAAGAATAACAAAAAATAATTAGTAACAATAAAAAGAAGTTAAAATATAATAACAATAATAAGAACCAATAATAATAATAAATTTAAATAAAATAGGTATTTTTAGGTAAACGAATTATAAAGAAAACAAATTGAAATATAATGTAACTTTATTCATGGTATAATAATATATAGGTTTTCATCTTCTAATTTTAAATGTAAATTTTAATTTTTTCTAGAGTAAATTTTTGCTGAAGATGGGTCGAGGAATACCCGAAACGTCCAAATTTTATGAATAAAGAATGCTTTCTCCACTTTTATTCGTCTTTCTATTTATTATTAAGACTTGGTTCCCAATGAACAAATCTATTGCTTATATATATATATATATATATATAAGGGGTATATATATATATAGTATATATATGATATATATATATTATATACATATATATATAATATAATATATATAATATATATATATATATATAATTCATTCTCACCACAAACTTCAACCCAG
>JABUQX010053757.1:0-17500 GCA_015478945.1 Trachelipus rathkii | reverse complement strand
TCTCTCTCTCTCTCTCTCTCTCTCTCTCTCTCTCTCTCTCTCTCTCCTCTCTCCTCTCTTCTCTCTCTCTCTCTCTCTCTCTCTCTATATTTCTCTTTATATTTCTCTTACTCTTTTTCTTTCTCTTTCTCTCTCATTATCTCTTTGTCTTTCTCTTTCTCTTTCACTCTCTCTTTGCCTTTCTCTTCTCTTTCTCTTTTACTTTTACTTTTTTTCTCTTTCTCTTTCTCTTTCTCTTTTTATCTTTATCTTTCTCTCTCT
This sequence comes from Trachelipus rathkii, assembly GCA_015478945.1. Lineage (NCBI taxonomy): Eukaryota > Metazoa > Arthropoda > Malacostraca > Isopoda > Trachelipodidae > Trachelipus > Trachelipus rathkii. The sequence continues at coordinate 17,239 of JABUQX010053757.1, read as the reverse complement.
TTCTCTTTGTCTTTGTCTTTCTCTTTCTCTCTCTAATCTCTCTAATCTATCGCTAATCTATCTCTAATCTCTCTTTAATGTCTCTCTAATCTCTCTAATCTCTCCCTATTCTCTCTCTATCTCTTTATCTTTATCCTTCTCCTTCTCCTTCTCCTTCTCCTTCTCCTTCTCCTTCTCCTTCTCCTTCTCCTTCTCCTTCTCCTTCTCCTTCTCCTTCTCCTTCTCCTTCTCCTCCTTCTCCTTCTCCTTCTCCTTCTCCTTCTCCTTCTCCTTCTCCTTCTCCTTCTCCTTCTCCTTCTCCTTCTCCTTCTCCTTCTCCTTCTCCTTCTCCTTCTCCTTATCCTTATCCTTATCCTTATCCTTATCCTTATCCTTATCCTTATTCTTATCCTTATCCTTATCCTTATCCTTATCCTTATCCTTATCCTTATCCTTATCCTTCTCTTTCTCTTTCTCTTTCTCTTTCTCTTTTTCTTTCTCTTTCTCTCTAATCTCTCTCTAATTTTTCTCTTATCTCTTTAATTCGTCTCTAATCTATCTCTAATTTAATTCTAATCTATCTCTAATCTCTCTTTAATGTCTCTCTAATCTCTCTAATCTCTCCATAATCTCTCTCTATCTCTATATCTCTCTATATCTCTATCTCTCTCTTTCTCTTTTCCCTTTTTCTCTTTTTCTTTCTATTTCTCTTTCTCTCTCTTTTTCTCTTTTTCTTTCTCTTTTTCTTTCTCTTTCTCTTTCTCTTTCTCTTTATTTTTCTCTCTCTCTTCTCTCTTCTCTCTTCTCTCTTCTCTCTTCTCTCTTCTCTCTTCTCTCTTCTCTCTTCTCTCTTCTCTCTTCTCTCTTCTCTCTTCTCTCTTTTTCCCTGTCTGAGTCCATTCCTGCATAAAAATAGAAATTATGATTTATTCAAGTTGTTTTTTTGTTTTGTTTAAAAAGACGAGTAAATCTGTGCTCATAAAAATTTATTTAGTAATTTATTATAATCATTTTAAAGATGATAGCGTTTTAACATTTAAGGATCAGAAATTTAACACATTAATTTTTGATAATAATAATAATAATAATAATAATAATAATAATAATAATAATAAAATAATAATAATAATAATAATAATAATAATAATAATAATAATAATAATAATAATAATAATAATAATAATAATAATAATAATAATAATAATAATAATAATAATAATAATAATAATAATAATAATAATAATAATAATAAAAATAATAATAATAATAATAATAATAATAATAAAAATAATAATAATAATAATTTTACTTGCTAGAATTAATAATAATAAATAATAATAATATAATAATAAATAATAATAATAAAAATAATAATAATAATATAAAAATAATGTGAATAATAATAATAATAATAATAATATAATTAAATAATAATAATTAATTTCAAATCAAGATCAATAGTCCAATATCAATATCAATTATCATTATCATTATCATTATCATTATCATTATCATTATCATTATCATTATCATTATCATTATCATTATTATTATTTTATTATTATTTAATATTATTAATATTATTAATATTATTAATATTATTAATATTATTATAATATTATTAATAATTTATTATTTAATAATATTATTAATAAAATTATTAATAATATATTAATTAAATATTAATAATATTATTAATAATATTATTAATAAATTATAATTAATATTATTAATAATATTATTTAATAATATTTTTAATATATTATTAGAAATATTGTCACTAATTATATTAATAATATTATTTAATAATATTATTAATAATATTATTAATAATATTATTAATAATATTATTTAATAATATTACTAATTAATATTATTAATAATATTATTAATTAATAGTTATTAATGTTGTTAAAGTATCTTAGTATTCATACGATTTTTAAAAGTATTTGGAAAAAAAAGCTTAATAATATTATTAAATAAATATTATTAATAAATATATATTAATAAATTATTAATATATTATTAATAATATTATTAATAATATTTATTAATAATTATTATTAGGCATATTATTACTTAAAATTATTAATAAATAATTTTAATAATATTTATATTTAATAATATTATTAATTAGTATTATATTAATATTAATAATTAATATTTTTAATAATATTTATTAAAATATTATTAATAATATTATTAATAATATTATAATAATATTATAATAATATTATGAATAATATTATTAATAAATATTATTAAATAATATTATTTAATTAATATTATTAATTAAGATTATTAATAATAATGATATATGGCATTAATGAATATTATTAATAATATTATTAATAATATTATTAATAATATTATTAATAAGATTTTTAAAGCAAATATTAATATAATTTTAAAAATTATAATAATATTTACTAATTATACTATTAAAATTTAACAAATAATATTGTTAATAATATTATTAACTAATATTTATTAATAATATTATTAATATATTTTTTCATATACTCCTGATAACTTGATTAAGAATGTTAGTGACAACATTATTAATAATGATTATAATGATATTATTGATAATGTTATTATTGAATATGATTATATTATCGTCTATTATTATTAATAATATTATTAATAATATTATTAATAAATTATTAATAATATATTAATAATATTATTATTAATATTATAAATATTATTATTAATAGATATTATTAATAATATTTATTAATAATATTTTTTCATATTATTTAATAATTTATTAATTAATATTATTAATAATATTATTAATAATATATAATAATGATATTAATAATATTATTAATAAGATTATTAATAAATATTATAATAATATTATTAATATATTATTATAATATTATTAATAATATTATTAATAATATTATTAATAATATTATTAAATAATATTATTAGTAATAGTATTTATGAATATTGATCAAGAATATTATTAATAATATTATTAATAATATTATTATTAATATTATTATTAATATTATTATTAATATTATATTATTAATAATTATTATTTAATATTATTATTAATATTATTATTAGATATTATTATTAATAATTATTATTAATATTGATTATTAATATTATTATTAATATTATTATTAATATTATTATTCCAGTTCTTATTAAATGTTTTTAAAATTTATTATTAAAATTATTATTCTAAAATTTTTATAAATTTTTTTTAAAATTATTATTAAAATTATTATAAAATTTTTATTAAAATTTATTATTGATATTTATTATATAAATATTATTAATATTATTATTAATATATTATTAATATTATTATTTAATATTATTATTAATATTATTATTAATATTATTATTAATATTATTAATTAATATATTATTAAATATTTATTATTAATATTATTATTAATATTATTATAATATTATTATTAAGTATTATTATTAATATTATATTAATATTATTATTTAATTATTATTTATTAATATTATTATTAATATTATTTATTAATATATTATAATATTATTATTAATATTATTATTTAATATTATTATTAATATTATTAATTAATATTATTATTAATATTATTATTAATATTATTATTAATATTTATTATTAAATTATTTATTAATATTAAATAATATTTATTATTAATTATTTTACGTATATTATTGATATTAGCTATAAGATTATTATTAATGCTTATTATTAATATTATTATTAATATTATTATTAATAGGTATTATTAATATTATTATTAATATTATTATTAATATTATTATTAATATTATTATTAATATTATTATTTAATATTATTTATTAATATTATTATTAATATTATTATTAATATTTTATTAATTATTATTAATATATTTATTAATATTATTATTAATATTATTAATTAATATTATTATTAATATTATTATAATATTATTATTAATATTATTATTAATATTATTAATTAATATTATTATAATATTATTATAATATTATTATTAATATTATTATTATATTATATTAATATTGATTATTAATAAATTATTATTATTAAATATATTTATTAATATTATTATTAATATTATTATTAATATTATTTAATATTATTATTAAATATTATTATTAATGTTGATTATTAAAATTTTTTTAATGTTAAGGAATACCAATTATTAAAATTAAATATTAATATATAATATAATAATTAATATAATAATTAAGATCAAAGTTTAATTTTTTTATAAAGTTTTAATTTTTAAGTTTTTATTAATATTTTAATTGATATTTTATATTATATATTTTGAAGATATTAGTGAAAATAAATTGTTATATTATTATTAATATATTATTATTATGATTATTAATATTATTATTAATTTATCTTAATATTCATAATTAATATTATTATTAATATTATTATTAATATTATTATTAATATTATTATTAATTTTTTTATGTAATTATTATTATTAATTTTGATTGCAAATTTTATTATTAATATTAATATTAATATTATTATAATATTATTATTAATATTATTATTAATTATTATTATTAATATTATGTATTAATATTATTATTAATATTATTACTAATATTATACTATATTATTATAATTTATTATTAAATTATTATTAATTATTATTAATATTATTTTAATATTATTATTAATATTATTATTAATAGTTATAATCACATCTTCATTAGTAATATTATTATTAATTTATTATTATTATTATTACTAATCTTATTACTAAATATTATTGTTAATATTATTCTAAATATTTTATTAAATTATTATTAATATTAGTTATTATTATTAATATTATTATTACTAATATTATTACTAATATTATTATATGGTATTATTTATTTTAAATTATTTGCGATACTATTATTAATATTATTATTAATATTATTATTAATATTAATTATTAAATATCATTATTAATATTATTATTAATATTATTATTTATATTATTATTAATATTTATATTAATATTATTATTAATATTATTATTAATATTATTATTGAATATTGATATTAATTTTTATTATTTAATATTTTTATATTTTTTATATTATTAATATTATTAATATTTTTATATTTTTAATTATTAGTTAATATTATTATTATTATTATTATTATTATGGATTATTATTATCATTAATAGTGATATAGTCGCAGTAATAATACTTAATAAGAATAATAATAATAACAATAATTTAGAATAATTAATAATAAATAATAATAATAATAATAATAATTAATATAATAATATTATTATTATTATTAATATTATTTAATTATTCTATATTATTCTATATATTTATATTATTTATATTATTTATATTAACTTGATATTACTTTATATTATTTATATTATTTATATTATTTATATATATTATTTATACTATTTATATTATTTATATTATTAATATTTTTAATATATTTAATATATTTAATATTTTTAATATTTTTAATAATAATATTAATATTAATATTAATATTAATATTAATATTAATATTAATATTAATATTAATATTAATATTAATATTAATATTAATATTAATATTAATATTAATATTAATATTAATATTAATTATATTTAAATTAATATTAATAATATTAAAATTAATATTTATAATAATAAAATTAATAATATTAATAATAATATTTAATAATAATAATAGTAATAATAATAATAATAATAATAATAATAATAATAATAATAATAATAATAATAATAATAATAATAATAATAATAATAATAATAATAATAATAATAATAATAAGAATAATAATAAACACGGTCAATATAACTTTTTCTCTTTCCTGTAATGAAATGGTCAATTCCTATCATAAATGGGAGGTATAAAGGAAAATATGATTTGTAAAAGCCAGTATTAGCTCTTGGGTTTAAGATATTTACCAGAACCTAACCTATTAACTGTTCATTCAAATTTATCTAAATTCACTAACCTAAAATGTAGAGCGTTTTCGTTTTGTTGTTTGTAGTTTGTAGTCTACTTCTGGAGCATCAACTATCAGACTTCCACATATCTGTCATTGGTCGTCTTCAGATTTGGTGTTTTCAAAATGCAGTTTCAAAAGAAGCCTAAATCATCATAATTGTCACCCTTTATATAAAAATATTCACCCAGTATTACAACCCCAATTTTAAAAATGGAAAATTTCTTTTGCAAATTTAAATATTTCACTAATTCATAATAGACATTAATATATCCAATAATAATGATAATCAGTAAAATTATAAAATTAATTATAAAATTAAAGTTAATTAATTAAATTTAAATAACCAAATAATTATTTAATATTAATACAGAATATATAATTATATAATATATAAATAAATTAAATAAAAATAAAATAAAATAAATAATTAAAATTAATTGTGATTAAGATAAATTGATGGAATTGAGTTAATATAAAAATAATAATAATTTAAAAACAAAAATACTGGACAATGTTTGTCATCAATTTGGCTTGGAGTTTGTTTTAATTATGTTCTAATTTTGTAATAATTCTCACTTAAACTTCCACTAAATTTCTTCTTCGTTGTAAACTAATTTAAATATATATGAATAAATAAATACAAATTTCTTTTCAATTTATTTCAATTTTAACTACAACTGTGATTTGAATTAGTTAATTTGGTACCATTAAAAAGCTACATTTGGTATTTTTAATGCCTATACGGCCATTATAAAAGCTAACATTAATGTGATTATATTTCTTTAATGCCTATTTAACATAAGTAATATATATAAATATATATATAATATATAATATTATTATTATATCATTAATTAATAATAATATATATATTATATATATTATATATATATAACTATTATTTTAATATATATACTATGATATATATATATCATATATAATATATATTTAATAATAAATATTAATTAATATAATAATCAATATATAATATATATATATATAATTAATTATTTATTATATAGTATGATATAATATATATATATATATATTATATATCTATTATATATTATTAATATAATATATAATTATATATATATATATATATATAAATATTAATTTAATATATCATATTTATACATATATATTACTTAATTATAATATTAAATTATAATATATAGTTTATTTATATAATATATATAAATATATATATATATATTTATATATATATTATATATAATAATATATTATATTATATATCATAGATATATATATATATATATATATTTAATTATTAATATACTATTAATGAAATAATATTATATATATATATATATATATTAATTAATCTATTATATATATATAATATATATAATTTATTAATATATAATATATATATCAATAACTAATATATATATTCTATACTATATATGATTAACCAATAAATATAAAATATTTTATATTATAAATATATATATATATATTATATATATATATATATTATTATATATATATATTTTATATTTATATTTATTAATATATAATTAAATATATTTAATTATCATAAATAATATATATATATATACTATAATATATTTATATAACATATATATCTAATATACTATATATATATTATTAATTTATAATTATTAAATATATAATATATAATTAATATTAATATCTAATATATATATATTATATATTTTAAGTTAATTAATATATAATATATTAATATAAAATATATAAATATTAAATATATAAATTAATATACAATATTATATCATATAATATAATATATACTATATATATTATACTAATATAATTAATATATTATAAGTAATTAAAATATCTATAATATATTATATATTATATATTATATAATAGTTAATATATAATATATATTATGTAGTATTTTATGTACTAAGTAATTAAATTAGCTATGAATAATTAATATATCCAATATCATATGCACATAATATTTATTTTATAATATATATATATTATATTTATATATATATATATATAATATAATATATATATATAAATTATAATATTATAATAGATATATATATACATATATTATATATAATAATATTATATCTTATATTATATTAAAATAATATAATTTATAATAATATATATTATTATATATATATATATATATAATATCTTAAGATAATATATATATTTATATATATATTTTAATATATAATCTACAATATATATATATATTTTAAATATTTACTATATATATATACTATATATAATAATATAGTATATATATATATATAAATATTATAATCATTAATATATTAATATTATATTAATATAATATATTTAATATATTTTAATATATATATATTATTATAATATATATATTATATCTAATATTATATATATATATTATATTAAATATATACTAATATATATATTATATATATATTAAATATATGTATATAATTATTTATATTAATATATATACTATATTAAATATTAATATATAATATATTATATATATATATTTATAATTATATTTATATAATATTATAATATATAATATAATAATATATAATATAGATATTTTTTAGTAGTATTATATAATATTTATATTCGATTGAATAGATAAAGTATTATTATATGAATAAATATATAATATATATATATATAGTATATTAACTATAATATAATATTAATATATATAGATATATTTAATATAATATTATATAATATATATATATATACTATATTATATTAATACTATATTAATATATATTTTATATTTAAATTACTATATAAATTAAACAAATATAATTATCTTATAATAATATATATTTATATATATATAATTAATTATATATAATATATAGTATATAATATATATATTAATAATATTATATATATTATAGTATATTAATTAATAAATATAGTATTAATATATAAAATATTAATATATATTATATAATTCATCGTGATATAGCTATTCTGGAGTAAAACTTAGTATATAAATATATATTATATATATTATATATATTTATATATATATTATATATAGTATATATTATATACATAAAATTTTTCTTTTGCTCTTAATCTTTAGAATTTGTTGCTCTATATTATTAATTATAATTCATTTCTTACTCATATTAATTAACACCTTGTAGTATTCCTCCCTTTAAAACATAATTCTATAATTCTACATAAATAATTAAACAAGAAGAGGCGAGCTGTCATTCACACGCGCCGACGCAAGCACACACATACTCACCTACGCGCTACACACTGACAATACATATATTACTCACTACCCCCCCAACACACACCAAAGTACTGTATATATAGCACCACCACCACATCAAACGCTATATAAACTAATCTACATAACTACACCTACTATACACTAATATCTCACAACATCCTATAAGTTCTAGTGTTGCTTACCAATGAATAGTTAGACTTCTCTTCGGGTTATCACTTTCATATTCCTTCTTATCAAAGAGACTCAATGTCATAATCCAATTGTCTCTAGGTACTTGTACCTCTTTCAGTAATTTGATTTAATATTTTACGACACAAATAATGAATACAAATATTCTACTTTTTTCATTTTATAAATAGGATTCAAAGCTCATTTTGACAGTTCAAATTCAACTCACACTTAGCTGTATAAAAATTGAATAATAAGATAAATATTTTCATTATTTAATAATTATCATTTTCATAAATAGGAAATTAGTCTAAATTTGCATTTATATTCATAATAAAACTTAATATTTAAAATTTATAAGAAAATATTTATTTAAAAAATTTATTAATAAAATAATTTTATTTAAAATTTTTAATTATATAATATATATTTATTATTTAAAATAATTTAATTATACAAAATATTTTATTTTAAAAATTTTAATCAGTAAAACTAAATTGAGAAAACTATGTAAATAATAATTCTATAATAATAAGCAATATATTTTGTATTTAATCAAAATATTATAAAAAATAAAAAATTTAAAATAAAATATTTACTTAAAATTAGCAATAATAAAATATTTATTTAAAATTTTTACTAATAATATTTGTATTTAAAATTTATAATAATAATAATATAATAATTTAAAATTTATCATAAAATATTTATTAAAAAATTATAAACTTTATTGTATTGTTAATAAATATTTTATATAAATTATAAAATTAATTTTTATTTAAATTAATAATAATAACAATTTATAATTTTAAATATAATCATAATAAACTAATGGTTAATTTTTTTAAGAAGCACTAAAAATATTTATCATTTAAAAATTTTATATATTTCTAAGTGGTTCTGAATAAATCGTTTTGGATCCAGCAAACCGATAACTAAGTATTTTCGAATTATTTTGTTCGTTGTTGATTTCTTATGGTAATCTTAATCTTTTTCGCTTATACTATCTGTACAGTCCTGAGCTAAATTGAAAATCAATCAAGTTGGCGCTATGGCACCTTCACTTCGAACTCAATATCAGCTTTGTGAGTTAAACAGGAATTTTCACCTATAGACTTACAATCACTAAAATCTTATTGCTGAAAATGAAGATCTACCGGAGACTTTTTTTGGAGAAATTTCGTCAGAGATATTTCTCTCTCCTCGTTAATCGCTTCTAATAAGTCAGATACAACCTACTCTTTGCAATTCTTTCTAACAAAAATTCAGCGCTCACATACTCAGCTTAATTCATAACTAATCTGCTTCAAAAAAAAAAAAAAAAAAAAAAAAAAAATCATAAATGAATATCGTCGCAAAGTACGCACTTTACAGAGAAAACATACATATTTGAATCAGCGGTGTAAAGCTTTTACAAAAATGTAAACAAATTTTCAAATAAATCATACAATATATCTAATACCAACTCAATATAGTTCAATAATCATAATTTAGCTGGCGCTCGCAGCCGAGAACGTTGAAAGTGGGAACGAGAGGGTGGCTCTAAATCTTGATACAAGAAACGTTTTCCTATATCCCTCTCGATCGTGAGGAGGAGGAGGAGTAAGTGCATACTGCGACGCCTCATCAACAACATATAGACACATCAGATAATGAGAGCGATTTGGCGATGTGTGTGCACCGAGAATGAACCCTCACAGCGATGGAGGGTGGAAAATTAGTACCTACTAGTATATATACTGTCGTTTACCTCGAGAAAGTGACGGAGTAGAAACCCCGCTTATACCTTATGCCTATCGTTTGCGTTTATCCCATTATGTGAGTAAATTCTCATTTAGTTAATAAAAAAATAAAAAAAAATTTAAACTGATAGTCGTTAATATAATACGTTAATATAACTAGAACTTGCCCTCTATAATTATTTGATTTAAATAGTCGGCCGCGTTGATAACACTGGGCTATTAAATTGACTTGTTAGTGAGATTCATAATATAACATGTATCAGAAATGAGATTAAGAGAGTGCCACAGTATAAGAGAATAAAAGAAAAATAAAAACAAGTATGAGTGAAAACCTACATTTCAAAGACGGTAGTCTGAACACGCAAGAAACCGTAACAATTATATTTGTAAATGTAGCATATACAAGAGCCATGACGTAGAGCGAAGATCGCGTACTATAATGATTGTATATTATTTGTAATGTAAAGTAATATTATAATTTTATTTTATACACTTAATATTATTTATAATATTATTTGTACCCGTACCTAACCTACTACCTTATATATTTATAATATTCTTAACTTTTATTTTTTAGTTGCGCAACACTAAGTAGGTGCGCACATTCGAGTGTATGTTGATGAACGCATGATCACAACTATACTACATCCGAGAATTGTGATTAAACATACATCACACGTAGCAACGTATATATCTACTACTTACACACACACACACACAGTACTAGATCGAACCACACAACACCACACATATATTATATATATATACTTATAATGTATATTATAGTATATATATATTATCATCCACTACAAATAACACTACACACACACCCGTATAACCTATACATATTACCCCACCATCATCTTTTATCTTACCTACTCTTATGTTTGTTGTCATTACTCTCCTCCTATGTTTAGTTGCACCTATAGTACCTACTACATCATCATCTATCTATATTACTTCTCTAGCTACCCGCTAATTAGTAGCAATCAACACATTGATTTTCCGACGCGGCAATATAGACTACTGATTAAATATCCAGACCTCCGTACCACTATGGAACCTATGGCCCCGCAGCTTCGCGCTACATTATATGACCGATGCCCCGTCTATTTCCCTACTATGAGCCTCCTACCCGCCTCTGCCGGTGATGCCACGCCACCCAGCCGGCATAATGGTATTAAAGTAGTCCCCGCTAGGCACCTCCGCAACCTTCGATCGAGATCTTATATCGCTGAGTCTGCGTCAGCAGTCTTCTCCGATAAGGGTATTTCTAGAACCTATACCATAACTTCTACGCTATCCGAGCCACAGATCCGCTCTTCTACCGTCCGCTCGTTCTCCATCGTTGACTATTAAATTTGCACGACTTAAACAAAAAGATTTGGTAATAATAAACGGGGCTTGGAGAGATAGTCGAATAACCCGCTCCTTACAAATCGATGTTACTGCTTCATATAACTCAGTTAGTTAGCATCACTGACAAGGTTGAGAGAAACTGAGATACTTTTATTCTAGCACCAGTTCGATCAAGATTCTTTACCGACACAAACTTGGTCCCCTCTCAAATGTACGTTCTCAGACGGCACTAAAAAGAATAATATACCTTTCAAATTGCATGTTTTTATCAAAATAGATTCAGGCTGCTAAATTTCAAGATACAATATGAAATAGGTATCATGTATAAGGAATAGTGAACAACTCAAATGAATTATGCCACACTCAATTAATTCCACATTCCACCCCAATATTACAGAACTTATTGTTGTCGAGAGTTTTCAAGCGATGGTCATAGTCAATGAGGTTCGCGCGGACTTGAGGAGATATCGATAAGTATTTTATAAGTTACAAAGCCCCATTATCTTATCCTTCTCGCATAGCTTGAATAAATAGTTGGGAGAGACGTCGATTTAAGATTGCAGACAGGTCGCATGGTCGTTTAGTAAATAGCGTATTCCAAGCGAATGTCCAATATTGTCTAATTTTCAATCGTCACAGACTTATATACCTCTATTAGTACATGAGAGTGTCCAACCTACTTCTGATAATTATATTTATGAACCACCTATATATATAATACTTGATTATCACATCATGAAGAAGGATCTATTTGATTCGTTCAAAAGACTATTAGTAAGAATCATGAAAAGCCTCGATATATAGTATATAAAATATAATATATATAAATATATATATATAATATATATATATATATATATATTAGTATAATATATAATATATATCTATAATATTGGCCAGGGGCTATGAAAAAAGATATGACCTACTGGTATTATATATACTTTGGTAATATATATATATATAATAGATAATAATATATATATTATATATATATATATATAATAAATATAATATATATATATAAATATATAATATATTTATATATATATATTATAATTAATAATATATATATATATAATATATATATAGTAATAATATCTCTTCACTGTAAATTCATCCTCCATCTAACAGTTTTTTAATTATTACAATTAATCATTCTATTTATAAAAAGGATGCTCTGTTCGATAGCAAGAAAATATGAATACGCTGAAATTTGTTGCAGTAAGGGAATTTTAGAGAGAGGAAGGAGAGAGAAGAAGAGAGGAGAAGAGAAGAGAGAGAGAGAGAGAGAGAGAGAGAGAGAGAGAGAAGGAGAGAGAGAGAGAGAAGAGAGAAGAGAGAGAGATGAGAGAGATGTTTCTTCTTCATCGAATCATTTTCCATTCGCTTCTTCAACGCAAAAATCACCCATCAGAAACAGAAGAGTTACAACATGCATTGCCAGATACATCATGAAAGACGAGTTCAACATCCGCATATAACATCAGCAAAAACAATAACAGAGCATTCAAAGCCATTCGCAATCAAAACATAATCTGTCCTACATCCGAAACAGAGAAAAGCCTCGAGTTACTGCAAACGAATCCACATAGCAACAAACCCAGCCTAAGATGCCATTCTAAGCCTCACAACAACATAACTAACTACAATCAATCCAACAACAACGATGAACAACACAATCATGCGCCAATGACAAGCAAGATAAACAGATCATGAAAGCTACCATCACACCGAAAAGCCATGAATTGCGATCTTTCGTCTAATTAACTCATTTTTTCTCATTAATTCTTCTTCTCTTCTTCTTCTTATTAATATCTATTATTATTATTATTATTAATTATTCTTCTAATTTATAATTTAATTATTTTATAATTATTATTAGTATTATTATTATTATATTATTATTATCTATTATTATTTTTTTTTTTAAACCTCTCTTTTGAGGGGTCCATACCTTTCAAGAATACTCTTTTTCTGAGAGTGAGAGAGGAGAGAGAGAGCAGACAATGAGAGCAGAGAGAGAGAGAGAGAGAGATGAGAGAGACGGAGAGAGAAGAGAGAGAGAGATGAGAGAGAGAGAGAGAGAGAGAGGTGTTCTTTTTCTTCATCGATCCATTTTCCATTCTGGCTTTTCTTCATCATGACAAAACCCACATCAGAAACTGCATGGCAGTTTACATGCATTAACAACAACAACAACAACAACAACAACAGCAGCAACAAACACAAAACAACAACAACAACACAACAACAACAACAAACAAACAAACAACAACAACACAACGATAACAACAAAACAATCAATCGCCATGACAGCAAGATACAGATCATGAAAGCTAACCATCCGAGCATCCGAAAAAGCCATGAATGAGCGATTAACTTTTTTTGTCGGGTCATTTTTTCCATTATTCTTCTCTTCTTCTTCTCTTCTTCTTATTCAATTATTATGTATTATTATTATTTTATTATATTATTTATTATATTATCTATTAATTATTATTATTATTATTTATTATTCATTATTAGTTATTATATTATTAATTAATATTATTATTATTATTTATTATTTTTTTAAAACTCTCTTTGGATGCGTCCATGCTTTTCAAGAATATACTCTTTTTTCTGAGAGTGAGAGAGGAAGACAGAGAAGAGAGAGCAGAAGAAGAGAGAGAGAGAGAGAGAGAGAGACGAGCAGAGACGAAGAGAGAGGAGAGAGAAGCGCGAGAGAGATGTTCTTCCTTCTTCATCGAAATCAATTTTCCATTCCTGCTGTCTCATCATTGACAAACCCACATCAAGAAACAGTGAGAGTTACAATGCATTAAACAAGCAGCAACAAACAACAACAGCAAGCAACAACAACACCAACAACAACAACAACAACAAGACCATTTACAGAAGCCAATGCCCGATCCACAACCATAATCGTTCTACATCAGAAAACCAGAAAAGCGCTCGAGTTCACTATCGCAATCTGAATCCCATAGCACAAACCCAGCCTAAGGATCGCTATCTAATCCTACATACAAATTAAACAACAACAACAACAACAACACGGATAACAACACACCAAATGCATCGCCAATGACAGCGAAGAAATAAACAGATTCATGACAAGCTACCATCACCCCCCGAAAAAAACGCCATGAATGCGCACATTAACTTTTTTTTTTTTTGTCGAGTCATTTTTTTTCCATTATTCTTCTCTTACTTCTTTCTTCTTATTATTATTTATTATTAATAATTATTATTATTATATTATTATTATTATTATTAAATTATATTATTAATTATTATTGATTTTATTTTTTTTTTTTTAAAAACTCTCCCTTTGGATGCGATCCATGCGTTTTTCAAGAACTCCTTTTTTCATGAAGAGTTCTGTGAGAGAAGAGGAGAGAGACGACGCAGAGAACAGGAGAGGGAAGAGATGAGAGACGCGAGAGAAGCAGGAAGAGAGGAGAGAGAGTAGAGAGAGAGAGAAGAGAAGAAGGAGAGAAGTAGAAGGTAGTGGAAATGTTATCGATTAGGAAGTGCTTATCATCTCTGATGCCCTAGCGATCTTTGAGATTTTTGCTCAAAATGAAGGCGAAAACAGGCAAAGACAAGCTCAATACACTATGCGTGGTATTATCTTTACGATCTCTGTGCACACCGTGGTATCCTACACGCCGTGATAAACTAGCCTACGATTGGTCCTATCGTAAAGCATTCGGTACCTATGTCAGTCTTCTTCGGTGAGTTGTTTATAATTATACCCTATTATTTTATACCCAGGTTACGCAGAGTGAAATCCACCATTTAAATACGTTTTTTTTTTTTTTTTTTTTTTTTTTTTTTTTTTTTTTTTTTATATTAGTTTATATTAATAATATATATTATAAATAATATATTATATATATATATATATAATAATTTTATATATATATATATATATTAGTAGATAATATATATTATACTATCTATATATAATATATAATATATAGAGTTATAAATGCGGAGCATAGAAAAATATATATAATTATATATATATATTATATATATATATATATATATATATATATATATAGTAATAATATATATATTATATATATATAATATATATATATATATATATCAATATATTCATCTCCACCCGCAAACGTCCCCTGGTGTGTCAGGGCGGAAATATAGGAAATTCTCCAGAAACTTCTGTTCTTATAATGGGATATTATGGAGTTAACCAGTTTCGGTTCTGGCACACCCTCAAGACTTGGTGTCCAAGAGGCGTATGCTTAGATGAAAGTTTTTATCACGGATGGGAAAGGAGGGATCTGTAATCTCTAAATCGTTCACGCTGACTGAATATTGTTTAAGCATGCCATTTAAGGCTCTTACGATTTTCTCTATTTGTCACCTCCTTCTGAAACACCTCCAATACAACATCGTCAAATGATATTAGTCGAAGTATGCAGTTTCACGATAGCGGCACAACCAGTCCCTCTCAGCCGCAGGCTGTAAGCTCTGCCATTCCTATACACCATTTTACATCAATATGATGCACATATAACACGTTTCTTGTAGGGATCACGAAGGCGTGTAAAGGCATGTCTATCTGACAAACCGATGTGTGACGACACTGTATAGCGCAAGGATTTTAAAATGAACAGCACTTTGAATATACGATATAACACCCATTACTTGATGCCTTTAAAATCGCTATAAATACCAAGGTGTTCAGACACTAACTCCACTCAGACCTGATTGCATTCAA
>JABUQX010053756.1:42500-43890 GCA_015478945.1 Trachelipus rathkii | reverse complement strand
ACACAGCATATATTGTTATTATTGGTTGTTGTTACATATTATACATATTGGTTATTACATACATATATATTATATTGTTGAAGAAAGATTATTGTTATTATTACATATATATATTACATATTACATATATAAACATGTATATAAAGAAGTATATAAGAGCAGAAAGAAGAGTTATATATATATATATATATATATATATATATATATATATATATTATTATTATTAAGTTATTATTATTATATATATATATATATACATATTATTATTATATATTATTATCATTAATAAAGTGTCTATATATAGATCAAAAGACCAAAACATATATACAAAGTTATATATTATTATTATTATATTTTATATATATATAGATATAAAAGAATTAAATATATATATATATATATATATATATATATATATATATAGATATATATAGTTATGTTATTATTATATATATATATATATATATATATATATATATATATATATATATATATATATATATATATATATATATTATATTATAATATTATATATATATATTGAAAAGTTAATATACAAATTGCAACGAAATTAAACTGGCCAGAAGAGTTTGGATATAGCGACACATCAGATCAAATTAAGAGAAACCTCTTCGTTTGACTACTAAGGGCAGGGAACCTCTTATGTCAATTTGTTTTCTTCCCACGAAAAGCTATAGAAATATGAATAATATTTCTGCAGCTATTTCTGCAGCAGCAGAAAATGAGAGAGATGAAGAAAAAATTGTATTTAGGTTTTATGGATTTGCAACAGGTGTATGATAGGATTAATAGGGAAGCTCTATGACAAGTGTTAATGATATATGGTGCTGATGGTAGGTTTCTAAATGGAATAAAAAGTATGTATGACGATAGTGAAGCGTGTGTAAATATAAATGGAGCTGAAAGTGATTGGTTTAATATTAAAAGCGGAGCGAGGCAGAGATGTGCTGTGTGTCCTTGGTTGTTCAATTTGTATATGGATGGGGTTATGAAAGAATTAGAGGTGGAGGTGGCTGGGCAAAGTGTTAGAATTATGGAGAATGGAACAGGGTGGAAGCCGGAAGGTGCCATACCTCTTATATGAGGATGATTAGGCTTTGTGTGGCGAATCTGAACAGAGTTTGAGAGGATTGGTAGAGGGATTTGAAAGTAAACATAGATAAGAGTAAGGTTATGGTTGTGAGTGAGGACAGTCCTCGGCGTGACGTTATGTTAGATGGTGAATAACTGGAACAAGTGTCCGATTTTAAATATTTAGATAATTTGTTGGATGAAAAGGAAACGGATGATGCAGATGTAGTAGGAAAGATGTGAATGGTAGGAAGGTGGCTGGAGCAATTAAATCCTTAGTGGATATGAAGGGAATAAG
>JABUQX010053756.1:32500-40000 GCA_015478945.1 Trachelipus rathkii | reverse complement strand
TTACATATTTATATACAGACATATGCATATATTGCCTGTATATTACGTAATGCATATACGTATTATATGTATGTATGATATATATATATATATACATATATATTAGTTATATATATATAAAGTTATTATTATATATATATATACATATTATATATATGTATATATTATTATTATATATATATATATATTATTATTATGTATATATAATTATATTATTATTTATTATATATATTATTATTATATATATATTATATTATTATTATATTATATTATTATTACTATATATTATTATTATATATATTATATATATGTATATATATATATATATAAACATTTATATATATTATATATTATTTATACAGTTATTATTACTACTATTATTATAGTTATTATAAATACATATATATTATTATTATTATATATTATTATTATATATATATATTATATATATATATATATTATATATTATTATATATATATTATTATATATATATATTATATATATATATATATATATATATTACGTATTATATATTATCATTACATATTTATATTATGTATATATTATTATTACGCCTGTATATTATTATTATATATATTATTATATTATATATATATATATATTATTAAGATATATATTATATTATGATATTATATTATTATTATAAATTATTATATATATATTATTATTATTACATATATTATACGTATTTCATATTTTACATATTTTATATATTTATATATATATATATATACATATTTATATATATATATATATATATATATATATATATATATATATATATATATATATATATATATATATATATATATATATATATATATATATATATATATATATATATATATTATATATATATATTTTTACTTATATATTTTTTTTTCTTTTTATTTTTTTTATCTGTATTGCCAATGGGGCTTTCGCCCTGTCAGTTGGGCCAGCATCTTCTTCTCTTCCTTCTGGCCCAGAAACTCTTAGTCCTAGAATACTTAGAAAACTATTTCTCGGCGCAAAGGTTTCCGATGCTGGTCTTTGAGTTATACACTCAGGTAGGGTTTTACCCTTTCAGTGAAACTAGCATCTTCTTCCATTTGGCCTCAAAATTTGTTCTCTCAGAGCTCTCCAGAAGATCGTGTTTCTAGGCGCATAAGATTCCAATGCTGGTCCAGGAGTTTTACAAGCAAAAAAGTAAAGGACCGGGTTGCTAGCCCTGTCGTCCTAAAACTATGCAAAGAAAGTCTTCTTTTGATCCGACTGTCTAGAAAATCCATATATATATATATATATATATATATATATATATATATATATATATATATATATATATATATATATATATATATATATATATATATCTTTATATATATATATAGTTATATATATATATATATATATATATATTATATATACAGTGAAGGTAGTAGCTCTTAAAAATAATTTTGATTATATATATATATATATATATATATATATATTATATATAACTATATAAGTATATATATCTATATATATATATATATATATATATATATATATATATATATATATATATATAAGTTGATGGAGCGACCTCTTCCTCCTTTCCTGTTAATTGTGATGTTCCTCAAGGATCTGTTTTATCTCCAACTTTATTTTTGCTTTATTTCAACGACCTCCTCAGCTGCACTTCTATCTCTGTTCACTCTTAAGCCGATGGCTTAGCTCTCCATTCTTCCACCCATTTCAAATCTGCATCCTCCTTTGCATCATGTCTACGACTTTCTGATTCTATTCTTGCAGATCTGGATGGGATTTTCCGGTAGGGTCACAGCAACCTTGCAAAATTCGACTCTTTAAAAGCTCAACTTCTTTACATCTTCCTCTCATAAACACCACCCAACTTTCCTATTTTCTTCGATGGCTCTAACGTCTCACCTGTGAACAACAAAAACATTCTTGGTCTGAACATAAGCAATGAATTGTCTTGGAAACCCTACTTTACAACGGTTGCTAAGGTTGCCTTAAAGAAGCTTTAATTTCTGTTTAGACTTCGGAAATTATCTTCCTCTGCACGGTTACTCAACTTATATAAGGGCCTTATCCGCCCATGTTTAGAGTACCGTTCTCACATTTGGGGCCCCACTGACCCCACTTTTCTTTTGGATAGGGTTGAGTCTAAAGCTAAGAGACTAATAAAGTGTCTCCTACTTTTCAACTCCCTGGACCCTCTATCTCTGTGACGTGATGTTGGCTCGCTACCTTTTTTCTATAGGTACTATAACGGCAAGAGTTCGAGGGAATTAACCTCTCATATTCCACCACCATTACGTCGTCCTCGTAGAATAAGGGGTGCCTTACTCGCATAAATTTTGTGTGAGTATTGAAAGCCTCAGAATCACTCTTTGTGGTGCCTATTCCTTTCCAGAAACTTCTGTTCTGTGGAACTTCTTCCCATGATCTATTTTTCCTGCTGTATTTAATATTTCTCTCTTTAAAGCTGATGTCTGCGCTCACCTGAGAAATTTGCGTTAGGTTTGGTCTCGGGTGAGTTTCCTACATTTCAGTTTATGTCCCCTCCTTGAAAAGGGACCTGCCAGTGAGTGGTGACAATCTGTAATATATATATATATATATATATATATATATATATATATATATATATATATATATATATATATATATATATATATATATATATATATATATATATATATATATATAGAATATATATATAATATATATATATATATATATATATAAATATATATATATATATATATATATATATATATATATATATATATAGAGCATGTTGTTATAATATATATATATATATATATTATAGCAGACTATATATATATATATATATATATATATTATATATATATACAGTTATTATATATGTTATATATATATATTATTATTATTATTATTATTATATATAGTTATATATATATATATATATATATATATATATATAGCTACGATATGCAAAAGCTGAGCAGGTAACGTAATGGAATTTTCTATTAATTTTTTCATCCCGCAAAATCGGTTTACTCACCTGCACGTATTAATACATACATTCATATATATATATATATATTATTATGCTAGCCGGAAATTATTATATTAATATTATTATTACTATTATTATTTTTATTTGTATTGTTATAAGATATTATATATATTACATATATAAATATATTATATTATATTATTAAGCATATAGATATTATTATTATTATTATATTATAGCAGTATATAGTTAAAGGTATTATATTATTATTATATATATTATTATTATTATTACATATTATTATTATTATTATACATATATATATATATTATTATTATACATATTATTATTATTATATTATTACATATGTCTATTATATATTATTATTATATATTATATTATTATTATTGTTATTATATATATATATATATATATATATATATACATATATATATATTATTATTATCATTATATATTATATATATCATCTTTGGTGAGGAAAAGGTCGGAAACACATTCATAATATGAACCTGACTTTAGTCATAAAAATTCGTTAATAGTTTAATGGCCGATATACCCGATATATGGCAATCAAAAACTGTGTGAGCCAAAGGAAATGAAAAAATAGAAGAAGTAAGAACGTTTATAGACTTTACCAGTAGAGTACATGGAAAATTGAGTCGAATTTTGGGTCGGAGAGTTTGAGAAAGAAAAAGTGAATAAAAATATGTGGAAAAACGAATTATACGAATTTAATAGTGCAAGCGTCTGTTGTTGTAAAAGCAATTGTAGAAGGAGAAAGAAGAACCATTTCGATGAATGGAAAAGATTGGGGAATAAGAGTATGCTTGTTCATTGGCAAGTAGATAAATCTAGAATTCACTCTATCAAAAATGCACATGGGTGCTCCATGCAAGGAAAAACTATATTCTAATTTAGAACAAGCGAGTGGGGTGGCATATCAAAGTTCTAAATTTAACTTAGAACTCCGACTTTGTTAGATCATTGTTTGGTGAGGCACTCAATTTTGGCCTTTCTAAGAATTATCTTAAAATAAGGAAATACCAGATACAAGGGGAAGAGGAAATTTTGAAATCTGGGCCTTTTAAAAAAGATGTTGCAGTGCAGTTGTGTGAAAGATTATATAGAGCAGATAGTTAAAAAAAACTTTACACATCATATTTTCTATCCCCTCAATAAGAAAAACAAGGAAATAGAGATTAGTTGCTAAAAGGCCGTCTCCTACCATTACCTATTTAACGTCTTAGTTGGACGTTTTTGAAATTGAAAGGTGTGGGTCTAGGCGAGGTAATCTACAATAATTCACAGAGAACAATTCACAGACATTCACAATTCATTAAGAAACCTAACCTACCTAACCTAGGGTAACCTGACCTAACCTAACCTAACCTAACCTCACCTCACCTAACCTAGCATAGCTTTGCATAAACAAATTTAACCTATTCTAAACTACCTAATATATATATATATATATAGTATATATATATATATATATATATATATATACTATATATATATATATATATATATATATATATATATATATATATATTGTAAACATTTGTTCGATTCTCATGAGAGAAAAATGATAATGTCAAATAAATATAAAATGCTCACAAGTTAAAAAAAAATATTTAATTTAAAACTTTTCTTTATCATACTTTGAAACGAAGCATAAAAAATACGAAAGCGTCACAAATTTAAAAGAAGAAGAAAAAGAAAAAAAAAAGACTCTCTCAAAAGGAACGTTTTTTTTGCAAAGTTTTTTTTTTGCAATAATGAAAAGATTCAATTTTGAACTATTTGAAAAAAGAAAACATTTAAATTTAGAACCGTTGTTGTTGTTGTTGTTGTTGTTGTTGTTGTTGTTGTTGTTGTTGTTGTTGTTGTTGTTGTTGTTGTTGTTGTTGTTGTTGTTGTTGTTGTTGTTGTTGTTGTTGTTGTTGTGTTGTTTTATTGTTATTGTTAATTGTTATTGTTATTGTTATTGTTATTGTATTTTTATTGTTATTGTTATTTGTTATTGTTATTGTTATTGTTATTATTATTATTATTATTATTATTATTATTATTATTATTATTATTATTATTATTATTATTATTATTATTATTATTATTATTATTATTATTATTATATTATTATTATTATTATTATTATTATTATTATTATTATTATATAATTATTATTATTATTAATTATTATTCATTATTATTATGTATTATTTATTATATTATTACAATATAATTAATATAATTGAATATTATCAAAATCGACTAACATTTATGTTAAGAACTTTATATTATTATATATTATTATTATTATAATTAATATTATTATAATTATTATTATTATTATTATTATTATTATTATATTATTATTATTATTTCTTTTAATATTTTTCTACAAGTTGAAATTTTACAAAGATTTTATGTTATTTTATTATTATAGATCTCAATATATATATATATATATATATATATATATATATATATATATATATATATGATATATATATATATATATATATATATATATATATATATTATATATATATAATTATATATATAATATATATAATATATATATATATATATATAATATATATAATATAATATATATATATATATATATATATATAAACTTTCGTTTTTTGTCTGTATTTTTGTCTGTTGTTTTTGTTGTGGTTGTGTGTGCGGTGCGTAATGGCAGATTTGCACGACGCGGGCTTCTATCCGACTTTCCAATGCTCAAACAGCATCAATGTCCGCCGTCTTACTCTGCTAACTCTGCCATCCGTGGAATAAAACCTCTCTAATTCTAACCCTAACCTTTGCTCTTGTCTGAGACACAGATAGCTAGGAATCACCTCGTAACTCGTTTAATATATATAACTATAACTTATTTCATAATTTCCGTCTAAAGTGGAGGATGTGCCTATGTAAACATAAACAGTCCTGTAACAAACGTCTCGAGAATCTCGAATCTCCTAACTTCGATGTTCTGTGGCTTAAAAATCTTTCTTCCTTCTACTACAATAATCTTGTGCTCCTG
Organism: Trachelipus rathkii; assembly: GCA_015478945.1. Classification (NCBI taxonomy): domain Eukaryota; kingdom Metazoa; phylum Arthropoda; class Malacostraca; order Isopoda; family Trachelipodidae; genus Trachelipus; species Trachelipus rathkii. Next base: position 33,910 of record JABUQX010053756.1, on the reverse strand, counting down.
CTACTGTTCTCATAACAGAACAGATTTTCACGCCTTTTTTGAATTATCTTACTACTTCTCAACGAGACTTCTTCATCCAAAATACTGATGCCCCTCTATTTGGGGGGATTCAAAGTACACAACATTGAATGTGGGGTCCTCTCATTACGATTTACGGTGGGAGGAGCCGAATCATTTAGCATTCTCAACGATCTGGAGCACCTAATTAAAGAACCCACACACATCCGGAATCGTCCCAAACCATTAGTTGAACATACTTGACCTATGTTTCACATAGTCCTTCTCTCTATAAATACACCACCTTCGCTCCTATTGGTAAATCTGACCCCAACCTTATATCAAATCTCTTAATTTTAATCCTTTCTCTCCAAAAGCTCCATCCTGCCCTACGCGTTTTTTCTGGCACTTGTGTGACGGCCGATTGGCGGGCCTTTGCGTTGCTTCTACGCGAACTATAATTGGATGACTGCTTTGTCTCTGGGACGCTCGACTTCTGCGATAAGGTGGGAGCTTAATCGTTATGGGATGAGCAGGTTACATCTTCTTTCGAACAAATCTTTCTCTCCTCATAATCCATGGTTGCGATCGTGCCTGTTCTCTGGCATTCAGGCTAGAGACAGTGCGTATCGGGAGTGGAAAAATTCTCGATCTCCTATAATTCTTTATAAATTTCATTCATCTAGAAATCGTTGCAGGGATACTCTTCAAGAGCAAAGCGGCTTTCATCAAACGAAAGTGCGCTACCCTCCTTGGTTCTCCTACTGACAAATCTTTCTGGCATCTGCCAAAAACATCCTCTAACAACTTCGTAAAATCTGGGTCTATCCCCTATTAATTTGATCTGCATGGTTTCTGTTGCTAATTTCTCCAGCTGAAAAAGGCCAATCTCTTCGCCTCCTATTTCCTCTACTCAACCCTGGACGATTCTGCCTCCTCATCCTTCTCCTTCTCCTCTCAGGTGTCCTACTGCCTTTGCTTGTGATTACATTTGATCGGGTGCATGGCTCCTGAAATCTACGAACGTTAGGAAGGCTGGTGGCTCGGATGGCTAACACATCCTCCCCGAGTTTTTGAGGGAGTGTGCTTCCGTGCTTACCCCCCGCCCCCCGTTCAACTATATTCTCTATCTCTCAATACTAACACTTTCCCGTCAGTGTTTTGAAGCACGCAACATGTCCAACCTATTTCCGAAAAAAAGGGAAGCCCACCTCTGATCTTCAAACTATCGCCCTAAGCTCTTACATTGTATTCTATCTTAATATCTTTGAAAACTCTTTCAAACTCTCATTCTTTTCCTTCAGAATCTCATTCACTTCTATCCGATCGCCAGTACGGCCTTTCGGCGCTCGAGGTATACTGCGATATACTTTCCTATCTTACTGATTTATGGTTTTCCGCCCTTAGGAACTA
>JABUQX010053756.1:0-20000 GCA_015478945.1 Trachelipus rathkii | reverse complement strand
ACCTTTATTACTAGGTAAAATCAGCTATGGAAAGAATGAAATTAAAAATTAGATACTTGAAGATAGTAACTGATTGATATTGTGATTGAATTCGACAGAAAGTACAGAGCCTCTCTCTAATGAATGGGCTTCCTGCATTCACTGCTTGACATAGAAAACAAAGAAATACATGTTGGATAGTCAATTAAAGAAAATGGATAAACAGAAAAGTAAATAGGATAAGAAAAATTGAAAAGCTACATAGACAATTTGCTCTTGCGGAAGAAATATTTAAAACCAATACAATAAGGGCCAATGAAAAACAATAAAGAGAGATTTTTTGGGAATATGTAAGAAAAGAATTGGAGCAAATTGTGAGAGATTGTGAATATGTAAAAATATAAGAAAACTCCACAGAGACTGTAGTGTTTACATTAGCAAATAAATTTATGAAATGTATATCAGTTAATCTCAGAGAATTGATAGTATCATTTTTTATTCTTGTTACATCATGCAAGAAGAGAGAATGAAACGGTATGGTTAAAAAAAATTAAAACCGTAAGAAATCATACAAACGTTAATCGCAGATGGATTATCTAAGATCCAAGTCTTACTGGTTTTATGTGATGCAGAAGGAATTTCATTATTCACGATATGAAAACTCTTCTAGTAATCCCATATACTGGCATACTCAGACTGCTCTCTGGCCCTACCAGCTGTCGACAAGCCGCGTGTCTCTCTCTCTCTTAGCTGTCATCACGAGTATAGTGTGTCCGGTAGCGCTGGTGTAAGATTAAAACAGAGGACATGATAGAAAAAATGCTATGGCCATGGCCAATTGTTGCTAAAAAATGGACTAACAAATTATTTGGGTATGCACACCTAGTTTCACTTGTTTTTGAAGAACACATAGGAATACCAAACTAGTAGTTCTGATAATATCATAATAAGTGAAAAGAGAGTACTGATGACACTGATTAAAAGAATTATTAAGACACATAGAACATGCTAGAATAATACATATAGAAAATGAAAGCTCAGAGAAAATAAAACGTGCAAGAAGTCAAAAAAGAGAACACATGTCAAAAAATAAATATAGGTGAAGAAGTATATTACAAAAGAAACATTGATAAAGAAGGAGAGGACCAGCTAAAATAATGTGTGTAGACGGAAAACCATCATAGTAACTGGAGGTAACTTTAAGAATCTTACAAAAGTTCATTTCAACCAGAATCAAAAATGTAGATAAAAAGATAATAACAAAGACTTGAAGAATAAAGAGATGAAAAGGATAATTGAGGGAAGAAAGAATGAACATATAGCGATTGATTTAAATGAGAATTGGTAGTTGATAATAAGAAGAAATATATGGTCAATTTATGGTGATGATGAAACTGATAATTGAAAAGGAAATCAAAATGAAGATTGAAGAAGAAAAGGAAATGACATCAAATGATGAATATGAAGTTATTAATCCCCAAAACATATATGAAAACTGAGAAATGACTATTAAATTGATTTAACAATTTTGGAGATTATTAAATATAATGTTATCAGTAGGTTGCAAAGGCAACTAGTAAAAAAATATGATCATCTTGCAAATGTTATAAGCATACGCATTTTGAATAGCGTGTGGTGTGTGAGATACTGGATTACCCTATATATGAACAATATCTGACCGAGAATGAGAGAGACGGGAGTAATGCGGAGTATACCGTGATGTGAGCGATGCCTCAGATGATCGATCATATAGATAAGATACGAAGTTAGCGACATCTCTATTCAATGCAAGCAAAACGCTCAACAATACGTGATCGCACGATATAACTGTGACTCTCGCGCGCTAAGCATACTATCTCGAAGTTTTGTAGAACATACTCCAACTCGAGAGAAGCGATATTCTAATGAGTAAGTATTTCAAACTATAAGGTCTTGCTTCATAGTAAACAAGAAAAAAATTTGTAGAAGAAGCAATAGCTATAGAACTTACAAAATAAGTGGAAAGAAAAAACAGATGCACCAACTGTTTCATTGAAGCAATGAAAATGATACTAACTATAGCTCAGGCAAAAGAAATGGAAAAAATGCTATGGATAATCTCAGCAGCTACTTGCGAAGGAGAATATATAACAAGAAAAGTAGATCTAAAACCGCACAAGAATTTGGATAATGGTAAACTTAGGAAAACTTGAACTAAAACCGTATATGGTTTACAAGATGCTGCTATGATGTGGTATTTATCATTGAAAAGACAATTACTTAAGTTAGGTCTAAGACAAAGTAAAATGGAACTACACTATTTATAAGGAAAGATTCAAATAATATCGAAGGATTATTATGTACACATGTGATGATATTTTATGGGTAGGAAGTAAAAAATTTGAACAATATAATAAACAAATTAAAAAACATTTTTTGAAATAGGAGAAAGTAGTTCAGATAATCATTTAGTATGTTAGAGTCAATTATTGTTCGAAAGAAACATGAAATGATGGAGCACAAATAGTTACTGGAGAAGATTTAACATTATGGAATAAAAACAAAAGAAAATAGAAACTTAATATAGAGAAGTAAAAGAATACCAGCAATTAATAGGGAAACTAAATTGGATGGCAAGAAATACAAGACCAGAATTTTCTTATATAGTTAGTAAAATGAGTAAGGGAGAAAAAGAACTGAGTATGAAAGATATGATAAAGAAATACATAGATTGATAAAAAAATACAGAATTGAATTAAATATTCATACAAAAAATAATGATAAAATTGAGAATTTAATAACATACTGTGAATTCATCATTTGCTAATAGAGAAGGAGATAAAACACAACTAGGTGTATTATATTGCTGTAGATAAGAATAGGAAAATTGATACCCATAAATGTGGAATCAATAAATCAAAGAAAGCTTAACCATTCAGTTATACCAAGCAGAGGCAAATATTGCCTGAAGGTATAGAACACATCGTTGTACATTAAAGAAATGTGGGAAAAATTCACAATAAGAACATACTTTAATTGAGACCGATAGTAAGACACTGTAGATACTCAATGTCAGAAAGACAATCAAAAATTAAAAGCATGAGAATCATAATTTCAGCAATAAGAGAATATTTAGATAATCAAGAAATACAAAAAATAGAATGGGTGAATAGTAATGATCAATTTGCTGATATATTCACCAAAGAATTACATAATAAAAAAATGAAAAATGTATCTAGAAGATTGAAAAATGAAATTGTAATCTCAAAGGAGTGAAGTGAATATGAGAATTGGAACAGCAAATAAGAACTGTCTTCAAATGAAGATGACAAAAACAATTTGAAGAAGCAGAGAGGGGAAGAATGATAAATGCTTTATCATTTTTCTCCTTTTCAGTAATTATATACAGATGTAAACTATAGAAAAGAAATTATTAGTACATATAATACATATAATATTTGTTTATAATTTATAAAAAAGTAAAATAAGATTAACATATAATAAAGAAATAATATTTAAACAATATCAAGAATATACAACAACAAAGGAATAAAAGATGAAAAAAATACAAAAGGAAAATACAAGAATTGATGAAAATGTCATATAACCAAAATAGACAACACTCAAAATTCAACCTGAGACAAGAAGAAAGGGGAACATCTTTAACTCTACTATAAGAGGTGACTAAAAATTACTTCACTTAAACAATATATTATATATATATATATATAATATATATATATATATATAATTTAGACTCAATGTTCTATATGTAATCGAACTAGTGTGCTCTCTCTCTACAGCTACTTCCTTACTGCGTACATATATTTTGCTGAATTTAAGATTTTGCAAAAATAATAATTATAGTTCCTTACTTTATGAGAATATTTTAAATATACACTATTTGTAGTAACAGTTCTCAGAGGGAATCAATCTCGCAACTGCAACAACTCTTTAGACGCAAATTTAAAAAGTACCACGTGAAGGTACATGTCGCGCAAAGGTCTTTAGCACATGCTTTTGTTGGTATATAAAATAACATAGCCTGACTGGTACAGTGTTTGACATCTCAGCGTGTAAAAGGAGATGAGGATGTATGGAGAGAGGGGTGGGGGCTTTCATTTGAACTTACGTCATTTCTCTTCTACTTAACGTTCCCATTTCATGCAGTTACACAGTCTACTCCCCATCTTGGGACAACAAACGTTATAGATGTAATTATAATTATTATTTAATTATTAATTATATTATATATTATATTATAATTATTTATATTATTATTAATTATATATATTATATTGATAATTTATATATTAATTTTATATTATATATATATTATTATTATTATATTTATTATATATATATTATATTTATATTATTATTATTTAATAATTATAATATTTATATATTATAATTATTATTATTATTTATTAATATATCAGTATATGTAGTATAATTAAATTATATATCTATAGTAGCATAAATTATAAATTATATATAAATTATTATAAATTTATATATATAATATATATATATAATATAAATATAAATATAATTAATCGTATTTGATATAGATTTTCTAGATAATGATAGCTTGTGAGTGTTGGTGAGTATAAGTCTTACGCAATAATATTCATATCGTAATAACAAGTATATAAATAATTTATCATAATAAATAATTTTATAATTTAGTTTCCATCTTTTTGCGTCATCATTTTGAATCTCCAAGAAATTCATTTATTAATAAATTAAATATATATAATATAATGATTATTATATATATATATATATATATAATTATATATATATAATATGATATTAATTATATATATAAATTATATATATATATATAATATATATATATATATATATATGATATAAGTTATATATATATAATAATATATATATATATAATAATATGTATATATATATAATATATATATATATATATAAAATATATATATATCTGTATATGCAAAAAGCGTAAGAAAAGGTGAAAATTATAATTAATTTTCTTAGCTGAAATTATTTGCATTTTCATATTAATGAGATTTCTTTAAGCCTTGTTAGTCTTTAATATGCAAATGTTTTCTTCATATATCTATTATATATATATTATATATTAATTATATATTAAATATATATTTATATATTAATATATATTATAGATATATATAATTACTAATATTAATATATATATATTATATATATATATATATATATATATAATATATATATTTATAATATATATGAATAAAATATAGTGTGTGTAGGTGTAAGTGTTGGTGTTGTGTGTATGTGTTATGTGTGTGTTTTTTTTTCTTGTTTTAAGGATATGCTTCTTTGTCCTGTTACTTTATGGGAAGCTCAAGGTATAATACGGTTATTTAGTTACTGAATCACTATTACTAAAAATAAACTTATTCCCTCCAGTTGGATATTTTTATGGAAATATTACTTTGTTTCCGCACTTGTATGGATAATTATACATCATAATTTCTAAATAACTTCATATTTCATATATCACATAAAATTCACAAGATACCATAACATATTCAAAGTCGAACGGTATATCCTTATATTATATATATTAGATCAGATTAAATTAATCTTTACTCTTCTACTTCTCTCTCTCTCTCTCTCTCCTACTTACTCTCTCTCTCTTCTTACTCTTCTCTCTCTCCTCTCCTCTTCTCATTCCTCTCTCTCTCTCTCACTCTCTCTCTCTCTATCTATTATATATTATATATATAATATATAAAAGCTTATTGATAAGTGTTTCCCCTAACATATAAGCTGTAATGTAATTAGTAATTTATTTTCAATGCTATATTGCAATAGGTGGTAAAGTGCGTACCTAATAATCTGGTTGGTTAAATATTAAGGACTGTGTATGGTGGAATAGAAACGTATGCTTCAACTATATAAATGGCATAATTAAATATCATTAGGGAAATATGAAGAAGTGCGTTTCCCACAGGGTTTCAGTAGACTGGTGCTCAACTATGTTTCTCATTAATAATATATATAAATGATTATAGATAATGAGGTAATCTTTTATATATGCAATAAGGTATTCTAAGTTTTCAGTATTTTAATTTAACATAAGTGGCCACATATATATATATATATATAGTTATATTATATACTTCGTTAAGATAATAGTGAAAGGATGTTATTATAATGATTAATAGATTTTCTCAAATGTAACATTGATAAACTTCTGGTTATATATAGTATGTGAGTCTAGATTAAGTGGCGAAATTGAATATTATTTTAAAATATTATATAAATAAGTGTAAGGTTCTTCCACCTAGTTCTCAAATATAAATAGTATATTTGTGTATGATATTATAATATGATTAGATAATATATATATAATTATTATATATATTTATATTTATATATTTTAACTTAATCGAAATATAAATTGAGGGATTGCTTGAGGTTCTAGTGGACTCAAGTAAATATAAGATTTAGGTGTGATTACAATCAATATAAATTTAGAATAATGTGTATATACTAATCAATGTTGATATAAGCAAGGAAATAAAGCTAAATGAATTGCCTCCTGATGTTCATTTATTATTGCAAAAATAAGACTCGAGATTAATAAATAAACTGATATTATAATATCTATTTTATTAATTAGCCTAATAATTAATAGAGTTATTATATGTTCATCAAATGTTTAGGGTATACATCCATACATATTTTAAAAAAAGACTATGATATGCAAATAGAGAAGAGATGAGAGTGATGCTATACGATATGATGACAACTAAATGGGACGACTTTCTGGTAGTTTTGTAGTAGGTGTAAACGAGTGACTATTAGTGAGGTATGAGAACTGAAGACGTTAGGAATGTTTTTCTGCTAGAATAGTCGATTTCTTCAAGATAGGTACATTGAATACAAGTCTACAATAATTTTTTTTACATTATTTATTATTGAAATAACGGAAGACTAGAAATAAAGTGCTGAAAGATGATTAAATTAGAGCTAACGGGACGGTACTTATAGAGACCAGGGGTATATAGATATATAATATATATATTATCTATATTTTTAATATAAAATATATCTAATTCACATAAGAAAATTTAACAGGAAGAAAGCATAACTCATTATACATTATTGCACAAAAAAAAGCAATTGTTCAGCATATTAAGTGTTGTTTTTTATTAATTTGGTGAATGAATTTGCCACATGAGATAGGTTTGTATATAATAATTATATGTATTAATATTAATATATTATTTATATAATATATATATATATTATAACTTCTTTGTCGCTCCCGCTCCTCACTTCCCTACGTAAGTATAAGGAGCTACTCGAGTAATTGTTTTTTCCACCACAGACAGGGGCATAGGTTTCGTGAGATCTGTAGAAAAGGAATGTTCGAAGTGTGTTATGCTGTAATGTGATCCAGACCCAACATATCAAGGTTCGGAGATTTGGTATATGCCTCCGATGGCTTGGTGGGAGAAGGTAAAGTCTGGGGAAAAGGCATTTTCATTCAAAGGGCAAACTGTGGAATATCGGTTTAAAGCAGATGCCATGATAGGATTGGATTGATAACCAGTAGTGGTAGATACTGCTAATCGGTATGAGTTAAAAATGTTATTTCCTAGTATATATAGGATATTTTTGGGTATATGTGTTGTATGGTGCGATAGTCTGACAGTTCTAGGTGGTGTTTGGCGTATGCTGAGATTGCATTCTTAAGAGTTGATTTTGATTGTGTATTTATGTGATTTCCGTTAATTGACAAAAAGTATCTGATTGCATAATCATTTTTTATCTGATTTATAAGTTGTGAATACACTTAAATAATTTATATTCTATTGTCATAAGTTATATGATATAGCGTTTAATTATTCGTTCATTTATTACGATTGGTGTTAATAGTTAGTAATATATATGATATCATATATATAATGTAAGTTTATAACTAAATACTTACTAGTGTCAGATTAAACTTTATTAATCATATCTTTTATATATTAATGGAAAATTGATAAATATTCGTGTATAAATAAAAATCCATCGAATGAAATAATTCTCAGTAATGCTTTACCATAAACTCCATTCTGTTCTAATTTTTTATATTCTCTCACCATAGTTTAATATAAAGGGCTAATTAATATATATATATTATTAATATGATTTATATTATTAATAATATTAATAATTATATATATATATTAATATATATAATATAATATATATATATAATGACCGAAATAGTATAGTCAGAACAGGAACTGAAGCGATATGAATGTGGAATAATATAATGCACGTCCTCGCTCACTGTGCTTATATATATATTTAGTAGTATATGTTAAAGTGAAGAAATTTTTTATAAGTTATTAAATCATAAAAAGAATAAAAGTTTTGTTTGATTTAATACCAAAATATGACATGTTACTAAATAGATCAATAGATCAATAGATCACGGATGGTATGGGGGTAGATGGTATATATTAGGTTGAGTAGTAGTTTATTTATACTGATTTATACCTGCTTTTTTATATAAGGTGTGTAAAAACGCTATAATATAAGTAGTATTATACTCAAGAACATAGATGAAAGCATAAGTATACGAAAAAAGTCTAATATTGTTAGCATATGAATAATACATATAGTGAATTAGTATAAAACATAAATTAAACTACTAATTTAAATATGTAAGAGAAAATAAATTAAAATTTAAATTGAAAAACGAAAAAAATATTCGCTACTAAAATATTCTCAATACATTGTTTTACATATATATTGAAATATTCTTTGAGCGTTAATTCATATAAACTCGTACAATATGAGTGCCGCAGTTACTAATTTCTCTCTGTCTTAGTTTGATCGGCGTGTGAATAAATAAAGTTCGCAGTAATATCTAGGATTAGCAATGATCATAGAAATGTATCTAGATACATAGGTGTGATCGTTGACGTTAATATCCATATGTTTATATCATTAAAGTTGCACTTTAAACTTTTCTAATTCGCATACAATTCCTTGCGCATATTTACATTTACTATGCACTGACCCAAGTAATAGAGAATAGTAAATTTTAAATTTTATCTATTTTAAGTTTTCGCTTATGCGAGATCTATTACGAGATCCTCAACTGTATATCAATGACTCTCAGTCTCTACTCTTTCTCCATACTTGATATTTGTCGTTCTTCCCTCCTTTCTTTATCCACTATTTTAAAAATTCTCATAATACGTGTGTCGTTTTTGTGTTCCATTCATTTCTTCGGGGACCCCCGTAGTGGGTTATTAAACGCAAAGGTCCCTGACACCCTTACGAAAAGTCGTAAGCAAGTGCTCCATTATATCTGCTCTTTGTATTACTGGCCGTTCACTTTGAATACCTAAGCATCAGCACGATCTTCCTTTTTTCAACAATACTTAGTATGGATAGTAACGTTGGAGATTTGATCATAACGTCTATTAACACGCGTACGCGGCTCCAGTCACCATTTGAACTAGTATGTCAGTCTCGAATCTCGTATACTTATGATCTAATACAGACATCTTTCTGCCCGCTCCTCCTCTCTAGTGAATCATTCCTGAGCTTCCAGATATATTCCGAATCCTTTCTCCAGCATTAAGCTTCTACGATCATTTCCTATATTTTTTAGGGCTAGACTCAAATACTCTCCACTCACTTATCTAATGGGGTTGTGACTCAATAATTGAACTAACTATAATACATTATCTGTACAGCTGTACAGTATAAGGTTAACTGATCATACACCCATATTGCGATGAATAATCATTAATAATGTTCAAGTTTGGTAAGTGGCATAGTTATCATACTGAATTGATATCCAACTCTCATATCCTGTATACTAGATGATAGGTCAATTGTGGTGTACTCTCATGTAGTCGGTGTAATAATCTGCATAATCATAATAATCATATATGGTATCATAATTATTCGTATAATATATGTCGATGGTTAATTTCAGTGTGTTTACTGAGTTAATAATATATAATAATAATCTGATTATATTGAGTCTATCAATGATGTCGAGTATTGACGGGCCTGCCAGTGACCAATATATCAGCTCAATAGATTCAAATATAATCAATAATCATAATAATTAAATAACATTATATAAACATATTATACATATAATAATAATAATATCATAATAATCATAATAATAATAATAATAATTAATAATAAATAAATTATATTAATAAATATATAATAATAATAATAATAATAATAATATTATTTAATAATAATATATTAAATATTAATAAATAATAATAATAATAATAATAATTAATAATAATAATAATAATAATATATAATAATAAATATAAATAATAATAATAATATAATTAATAATATTAATTATAATAATAACTTAATAAATAATATAAATAATTATATAATTTAAATTACTAAATATAATTTAAATATAATAATATTATTAAATAATTTAATAATATAATATTATTTTAATTAATTAATTAATAATTAATAATAATATAATAATTAAATTTAATATTAATAATAATAATATAAATAAATAATATAATTATAAATAAATAATAATTATTAATAAAATAATAATAATTAATATATAATAATTAATTAATAATAATAATAATTATAATATAATAATAATTAAATTATTCACTAGTAAATAATAATAATAAAATATAATTATAATAAATAATATAATATATATAATAATATATATTATTATATAAATTAATAAAATTAATAATTAATAATATTAATATAATATAATTAATATAATATAATAATAATTAAAATATAAATATATTTAATTAAATTAATAATATATAATAAATATAATTAATATATATATTATATATATATTGACTAAATAATATGATTATTATGGGAAATAGTCCATGATGGGTATACCATTATAATAATAAAATAATTAATATAATAATTATAATTACTAATTTAAATTGTAATTAAAACATAAATTAATTAATATTAATAATTATTAATTAATTATATACAATAATATAATAATAATAATAATAATAATAATTATATAATAATAAATTATTAATTTTATCATAAGAATTACAGAATTAAAAGATTTAATTGCTAAAATTAATATATTAATATAATAATTAATATTAATAATATAGATATATAGTGAATTGAATGAATAATATAATATTATTAATAATATATAATAATAATAATAAAAAATAATTAATAATAATAACTAAAAATTAAATTAATTATAATTAATTATAATATTAATAATATTATTAATTAATTTAATATAAATAAATAATTTAATTAATTTAATTGCTAATATAATAAATTATTTAATAATAATTATATATGTATATAATAATATAATATTATTATATATAAACAATAAATTACAAATGTAATAATTTAATATAATCTATAAATTATTAATTTATAAAATAATGTATTAATAATTCAACAATATAAATAAATAATAATATTATAATAAATAGATATATAATAAATAATAAATTAATTAATTATATAAAGATAAATAATAATAAAATAAAAATTATAATATATATTAAATTTTATAAATTTTATCAATTTTATTATTAAATGATTATATATATATATATATATATATATATATATATAATAAATAGTTAAAATATAATCTTTATTTACGTATTTTAAATATAATCTTTAATAAAAGATTTTTTTTCTTCATGAGAATAATAATTTTAATAATTGAACTGTAATAAAAATAAATCGTTTTATTCTAGGGAGATTGGAATAGGGAATAGTGAATAGAGATGAGGAATATAATAATATCCCTTACTCGAGTTATATTCGAATATAAAATTCACCACGAAATGAGATACATTATATCGAGATTTAAATACTCAATATCTAATAATAATAAATTCAATGATAATAAAATATATTATATAATAAATATAATTAATATAAATTAAATTAAATAATAATTATTAATTAAATAATTAATAATATTAATAATATATGAATAATAATAATATATATATTAAATAATAATAATAATAATAATAATATAATAAATTTAATATAATAATTAAATATATATAATAATAATAATAATTAATATAATAATATAATAATAATAATAATTAAATAATAATAATAAATAACAATAATAATAATATATTATATAATTAAATATATATAAATTAAATATAAATAATTTAATAATTAAAATAATAAATAAATAAATATATAAATAATAAATATAATAAATAATTAATAATATAAAAATAAATAATAAATAATAATAATAAATAATAAATATAATAAATATAATAATTAAAATATAATAATATTTAATATATAATAATAATTAAATTAATAATATAATAATAAATAATAATATATAAATATAATAAGTTATAATAATAAAAAATAATATAATAAATATATGAATTAAGATGATCTATATTTATTAACATAGTAATCACTTATTAATATAATAGATTAATATATTTCAGTAACATTAATAGTGCATAAATAAAATTGAAAAAAGAAATGAATAGGATATTATTATATTATATAGTAACTTAATATAATAGTCATTATCAAAATATGTAAGTTATACCCTATTTTAGATAATGACTAGAGTTTCTAATACTATATTTAATCAGATGAGTTGTAGAATCTCTCTTTGGTAAGATAGTGTGAATATGTGACCCGCTCAAGTATACTGTGGAATAACCTTTCTGCAGGGGCCGTAGCTATGATAATATTATGAGGTTGGAGCATTACGATTTGTGCAAAAAAGTAATAACTCTTTTATTTATTACTCGTTTATCTCCGTTTAAGTGTATTTATATAAGCTATTTTACTTATTCTAGTTACTAACTTATATATTTAATATAGATCGCGGGTGATTAGTAGTATGACATAACTCTCGTATTCTCAGAAAAGTTTATATCTAGCGAACTGCAACCTCCAACCATAATCCGTATATTAATTTACATTTGTTAGGCCTCTTTTAAGTAATATAGGTTAATTAGTATATGTTTGAACCTACATTTCTGATCAAGCCACGATTAGCATATTCCTATGATACTTTTTCTTATTTTTCCTCTCACTATATAAGTATTATATTCGGGTTTATATTTAGCTGATACCATTTGAGTATTTGTAAGTTTAAGGTAATTAATATTATAAGGATAATATAATAGATTGCACCAGAACTCTGCTATATTTATATAGTATAGGTGTTTGGCGAGTCTATGTGACATATACTATAAGAATACTCCTCCGTAAAATTTAATTCTCGAAATACTGAAGGTTAAGCTGTAAGTTTTAGTGAGGTATATAGTTATATATAATGATATACTACTCCAAGTAAAGTTGAACGTATTATGCGTTTTAAATTCTTTTTTTCTAATACTCAACTGCAATATTGGAAAGCAATAGTTATACTTAAAAACAGCTTTTTTTTTAATATTACTTGTAAGCCATCTAATGCAACGCAATTTGGTTTGAAATACTAAAATTGTTAAGTCTTTCATAAGATAAATTCTCAATTATTCTATAATGTCTTTGAAGCACGGGATGCTGCATATAGCAGTCATCAAAACTCAATTATATAGAACAATTTTTTATCTGTATTTAGATAGGAAGAACTAGTTTTACGTACTGAAACGCTGTTTTTTCGGCCTAAATAAATATAGAATTCTCCCATCTTATATATATATAATATATTATATATATTATATAATTATTAATAATATAATATATATTAATCATATATATTATATATATATTATATTATAATTAATATATATATTATTAATATTAACAGTATAATATATATATATATATATAATATATTAATATATATATATATATATATATATTATAATATTATATTAATAATATATATATATGAGAGAGTGAGGAGAGAAAGATTAGCGAGAAGAGAATTTTAAAAATTAAAGAGCTCTTAATATTTCACACTCAATAATTACTGTAAATTGTATAAAAAAATATTAATTTTTGAATACTAACATTCAAAAATAAAATTAAAAGTGTATATTATCTTTAAGTAATATTATAAATACTGAAACGATAGAATATAAGTTTTACGTTTCGATGTATACTTATATCTTTGGTTTCCTCTTCAAGAAATACTAAAAAAAAATAATTCTCATAATCTCAATTTATTTAAATTTTATAAAAACTAATTAAAAATTAAAAAAATAAATATGTTTTAATAAATATTAAAATATATAAATAAATAAACAAAAAGGGATCAAGTATGGACTAGTTATACTCATTGTATTTAATCCCTTATTTTAATTTTATATCATAAATAATTTAATAATTCTCCAAAATGTAATTAGTCTCTATAATGATTGAATGGTGCTGACGATAAATTCAGGATCTTTGTGTTCATGCTCTGTGGATCGCGAAAGAATCGACGATTCTCTCGTGAATTTTTGCTCTCTCAGAATTAGTTTTAGAATCGAAGAAATAATTCGGAATCGGACAAGAGTAATATATCCACATGCAATGTCTTATAGGCTCTCTTGTATTCTTTGGTAATACACAATCGAAAATATATGGAACGAAAATTCTATATATCTCTGGAGCTCTCTCTATTTCACAAAAGGATCTGAATTTACTCTCTCAGTACGTTCTTGCTCCGGTATATGTATTAAATATATTCCAGAGCTTACTCTCACTGTAATGCATTGTTCCTATATTTGACTCCACTCCTCAAATATAACTGTGGACTTGATCTGTTCCTGTCAGTTTTTTTTGGTTTGCTAATTTTTTAAATAGATGTTCGACCAAACTATCGATCAAACATACTATCTCGCTCTCAAACAATGAGCAAAATATCGCTAATCAGCGTACACAAATGGACATTATCTTCGGTGTATATGCTTTGGTCCAATTTTAGGTGTATGTAGAGAAAAATTGTTTATAAAATACATATATAGAAAAGATGATCAATATAAGAATAAAACCGAAAAAATTAATATTATATTATTTAAATATACATCTCTCTCAAAATACTACGTCACATTAAGTCTCTGAAAGTGCTAAATTTTGGAATCCATAGGTATGTAAAATTTTAGATAAGGAAATAGGATATATATTTAAATAATATATAATAATAGATAAATAAAGAAAGATGATAATTATTCTGACTCATAGAATCATTAGAATATGCATTATTGTTATAATTTCGTTAGTAATTTGTTAAATAGGAATGTGGTGCCGAATTTAGACCGCAATTTCTTTATAATTGTTGGTTAACTTCATTAAACTCACTAGAGCTTTTCTCTTATTAGTTAGCTGGATCACAATAATGGAAAGCTTTCGTTAATATATTTCTAGTATATAATCATATTATATTGAATTAATTCCTCCATACTCAAGTTCCTATATTCGCGAACTCCTGTTTTATGCTAGGACTCAGGAGGTGATTCTCTTCGGTGAACCCTTTACTCCGGAAGACTACGTTTCTCAAGTGTTTGTAGTCGATCCATCTCTCCACAGCCACCCTCTCATGATCGGAGAGGGTCTACTCCGGAATCTCCCTCGTCTCATAATTAATTTTGGATATTTTGTTGTTGATTTGATATAGATACGGCTTGGGGTATACCTACTGTGGCACTCCCATCTCTGCAGGTTTTGTGTGGAAAACGTCCCCTCTCGCTTTGTCTGTTCTAACTCTTTCTGGTTTAATTCTCTCCACCTTATTTTTTCTCTGTGTTATTTACCATTTTACAATTGTTAAAAATTTTTATTAACTAGAAGAGGATAATCAATGAGATTAACTCGAATAACTGTAAATAACTATTTTATCTCGTTCAGTTATTTTTTCTTTAAGATTTTCCTTTACTTAGTTTGATAAGTTTGTGTTTATTCAATACTATATATATATTAATTATATATATATAATATATATATATATAATATAATTATATATGATATATTATATATGATTATTATAATTTATATATATAATAATATATTAAATATAAATATATATATATATATATATATATATATATATATATATATAGTATTATATAGTATATATATATATATATTGTATATAGTAATATAAATAAAATACGACAATATTATTTTCATTTAATTTAATTATATTTATTTATTTTTTTAACATTTTTCCTAACTAATATCTTTTGCAATGGATATCCAATTAATGTTATATCCTTTTCTCGCTGTAGACTATTGTAGTTTAGATATAGATTTTTTTTTTTTTTTTTTTTTTTTTTTTTTTTTTTTTTTACAGTTTCCGCAATAAAATTTTACAAGGTTCCACAAATGTATTCCTTTTTCCGTGTAACTATTTGTATTTTGAGATATGGATCGATGATAGTTTTCGCTCTAAACCAAATATCACCGCCGTATTACGTAGAGCCAAAATATCATGTTAGGATTATTTTCAAGACAGGCAGACATTTTGGCAATGTTCGTTAGGTTCATGTTATGTAATATGTTTTGACAATTATATACCGTGAACTCGTAAGTGTGACGCAGCTGAATATTGCCTTGATAGGCTCGTTAAAATAATTGGAGCTATTGACATAAAATGCTATCCTTCGAGTTTCACCGTTTCCTTGTTATCTCATACACAGCATTCATATATAGTGTATTGTTCTACTCAAAAATGTTATGGAAGTTATATTCATATATTCCTTAGTGACTAATAAAATTCATGTTTATAGTAAA
Organism: Trachelipus rathkii; assembly: GCA_015478945.1. Taxonomy (NCBI): domain Eukaryota; kingdom Metazoa; phylum Arthropoda; class Malacostraca; order Isopoda; family Trachelipodidae; genus Trachelipus; species Trachelipus rathkii. The sequence continues at coordinate 3,296 of JABUQX010053756.1, read as the reverse complement.
GTAGTAGATAACGCATATCCTTAAATGGCTGCAAGGGTAAGTTACACTAAGGCAGGATTCCTCAAGTAAATTTACCTTGTACCTTTATATTACTAACTTTCTTAACAATCATGCAAAAGATGCACTCACCCTCTCCCGCTCTCCCCCCTCCACTCTCTCCACCCCTTATAATGCTCAACTATCGATAGCAAAGAGACAGGTGTGTTAATAAAAGAATTGTATAGGATGTATACATAATGGAAAGCAAGATTCGAATGGAAAAAAACCGTTACTTATGCTTCATTTATAATCACTTCTAGCCGTTACCCAGTACATCCGCTCCAATGACTATTTTCTAAGATCAGATATGTAGAATAGCAAACTAGATTTAAAGTTACCTCTTATCTACGGCTACTCAGACTATATTATTCAGGATTGTAACGACCGTTACGTATACAAGCCACCAGATTACTTGTAATAGCCGTCTTACACTGTACTCTCTTTATCAAAACATTATATATTTTGATACAAAAGACGGCTTCATTTCATTTTTGTCATAGTGATCTAATTCAAAAACCTCAATGTTATATTAGAAATTATATATATAGGATGCTTAGAATAACAATGAAAGTTCTTGATAAAATGCTATAAATATTTTTAATAAATTTTATTTATGTATGATTGTTCAAATTTATATAGAGTCCAACAAGGATCAAGTATGAGCATTGGCAATTAAATACCCAAATATGAAAATTATAATTTGCATTTTATTTTTTGAAAGAGGTCAGAAAAAAAGATAATAAACTATTATGTAAGTATGGGATAATGCGTCACAAGTTAAAAAAGTTTGAACCAAAGAATCATCAAACAAATTTCTAGATAAAATAATATGATTCTCGTGAATTCTTTTACTGAATAATACGAATCTTGTTAGGCTTCTTGACTACCTATCTTATGTATGATTCACTCTCGTGGTCTCTTAAAATTACATCCTATTATCGAGTGCATGATTATCAACTCTAATCTATAATAATAATGGTTAATGTATTGCGTTCTTTATTGCCAATGGATTAAACGCTATAGTAATTCCGTTTTTGCATGGGATAAATGTAAAGGTAAAAACAAGTTCCTAACGTACGTATATTTAAAACCAATTTTCATAGATTATTTTCTCATTTATCAACTACACTGGGATGCGTATAAATAAGTAATGTGATATCTGATAAATGATAATAGTATTTTAACTTCTAGTTTTTTGAAATTGTTTTACGGAATTTATAATGTGAAAGGGGTGCATAGAAATTAAATAACACTCCAAAAGAAATTCTATAATTCCCAAGGAGGATAAATAGCAACATATATTTGAATAAAATTAGTAAAGATATGTTAAAAAGTAGAAATCAGCCAATATATTAAAATTATGAAATTATTATTTAAAAAAATTCAAAAAAGTCCCTTATAGGTGGTCATCTAAATAAATAAGGAACCTACATTCCAGCATTCTTGGGTTGTTTAGTTATAAAACTTAAAGTTTTTTCCCCTTTCTCTTAGGAAAGGAAAGAATTTTTTGAATTTAGGCATCCATTTATTCTAGAAATAAAAAATCTAGGATACACTACCAACTTTATAAGAGTCATGGATTTAACACATACCTACTAGAGATGTTTTACAGTTTCTTATTAGATTATCACTTTAATTTGTTAAAAAATTTAATAGTGAGGTAATATTAATAGGTGTAAATTTTTTTTTAGATACCATATATAAAAAAAAGAATAAAAGATTTTTTTTGTATTGTTTAAGAATTTTATAAATAATTGCTTATTAATTTTGGTCGGTTCTTTGCGTTGATAAGTAAGGATGTGGTAATTACAACTTATCCACTTTAGCAAGACATAAATAGAATAGAATTCATATAAAATTAATTTGTAAATAATTAAAATTGAACTAATTGAAACATGTCATTAAGAATATAAAAGTCAAGTTCTGAAAGTATAGGTCAACTTAGTATTTAAAGAGAATGTGCGTTTGGCTTATTAACTTTTAGCGGAGTTGCTTTTTGAGGCCCAAAAACAAATATTGTAGCAAATTTTTCCGAGTCCTATTTTCATGGCCTCCTAAAATAATACGTACTCGCGTACGAAAGTATTGCTCATAGTTTTTATATCGTTTTTTTAATTATTATCTGTCTAATAATGTACTCATAATCAAATATAAATGGTAGGATAATATAATGTGAACAATATTATGTTCTTGAAAATCTTTATCCTTCTTAATATATATACCTTTAATAATAGACTATATATACTCACACTTGGATTTCCACTGAGTCATAGTCAGGTATATATCATATATATCATATAATGATCGCACACATACCACACACCCTCACCACTCCTACACATACTCATACACTAATCACCACTTACATTGTAACGCACACGCACACGCCACCGCACACGCTATAGGCACACGCACCGATACTACCTAACGCATCACACATAGATATAATATATAATATACTAATATTAATTATTATATATTTTATATATATTATTATATATATATATATTATATATATTATATATATATATTATATTATATATATTAGATTAATTATAATAGACATATTTATATAAAGAATTTGGATCGTAAGTTCGTTGATAATCGGAATCGGTAATAAATCTCGGCTACTACATTTAATTATTTGACTGGTAGTATACGATTTAATCGGTTAATCGGTACATATCGTGCTTGGGAAATTTGTGAAATATTATACTCAGATCCCATCACTTAATTTTATATAGTTATAGCCTATTTAATATATATTTAAATAATAATATTATATTATATATATATATATATTAATATAATATATATATATATATTAATATATTATATACTATATAATTATATTATATTATTAATATATATATATATATATATATATATATATATTATTATATATTATATATATATATATATATATAGATATATATTAATATATATATATATATATTTATTTATATTATTTATATTCTCTTCTATTATCGTTTCATGACAGATAAATGCTTTTTTCTTATAAATATAAAATGACTATATATATTATAGTATATTATAATATATAGTATTATATATTAACTAGCTAAATATAGAATTAAGAATGAACGAGTAAAGATAACGAAATATTAGAAATAACTATATTAATAAATTATATTGATTAAAAAGAAATTCCAAATATTTTTGATTATTTTGCATGGAGAAAGATAAAAACGGCTTTTAGCTTCATACGAGGAAAGAATTCTATACATAATATAGGT
>JABUQX010053755.1:32500-37547 GCA_015478945.1 Trachelipus rathkii | reverse complement strand
AAAAAAAAAAAAAAACAAAGATTACATAAAAAAAAAGATACTAGATACATTTAGGTAATGTTCTAAAAAAGCCTAAAAAGATACACGATAAACGAATACAAAAAATGAATCGAATATGTTCACGAATAAAACGTAAATTAATCCGCCGATGCATTGTATCACTGATTAAATAGTACCAATCACGTAAATAATAATAATATATTATAATATAAATAAATAATATAAATTATAAATTAGTAAGTATATAAATTAATAATAAATATATAAATAAGGATAGTAATAATAGTATATTTATATAATAATATCATAAAATATAAATATAATATAATATAAATAGTAATATAAGTAATATAAAAAAATATATTACAAAATAGAAAAAAATTACTTTACCATATATAGAAAAAAAAATATACCAATTGATAGAAAAAAGATAAAATTAATATATAATAAAGATTAATAAAAATAAGTATATATAATAATAATAATAATATAAATATATATAAATAGATAATAATTAATATATAAGGTATTAGGTAGTAATATAAACAACGTAAGATACATGTGAAATTAGCCTAACAAAACTGCTCATTGTTTAAAAAAAGACAGCAAAAAAAATAAATGTGTTAAACAACTCAACAATTTCTGGCCCGTGGTGTAAATAAAAAACATCGATACATTCCCTAAAATTTTGTATATTTATTTTATTTTTATTATTTATATTGTTAGTTTTTAATATAATTTGTACTTATTACAAATAAAAAATACTTTGAAAAGAATTTTTGCCACCTGAGTCACAATAAATATGGTATTCAAATTTTAGTAAGTGTAATACGTAAATATTTCAGGTGATTTATTTACCTGCATTGTTGATGAAGTCGCCTGAAATTTCTGAGAGGAATATAAAATTATAATATATATATAATAAAATAAATAAGTATCAATATATATATAATAATAGATATATATATATATTAAATAATAATATAAAAATAATATATAATGATATATAATATATAAAAAATATATAATTAAGTATATAATATAAAATATAAGATAAAATAATAAATATAATGAATATATAATATAAATAATATAATAATATATTAATTAATATAAATAAAAACATAGTCTTAATAGGCATAACCACCATAATAAAACACTAGCACTCACCACTTATAATATAATTAAATAATATATAATTATTTTCTATAAAATATATTCAAAATTATAATCGAAATTTAAATATCGATGAAAAATATCGAGTAGATATATATCGAATATCAGATAATTTTTACTGGCATATAGATATATCGAAGGCGAGATAAATAGACATCTTTTATAAAAATAACTCGAATAATAATCGAATTATAAACTATCGATATTTTGTTAGAGAGTATCGAGGCATCACCGTAAATATGAAACCAAAAAATAATTTTTGAACTATAAAAAAAAAGGCGTTTTCGGTAATTATTAACAATAATTAAATGTGAAACTTTACGAAGACGAAAAGGCAAAATGCTATGAGATTTAACGATAGTTTTGTCAAACTTTAAGTCGGAAATTACTAAAGAAATAATGAGGCTCGATCAAACGTAAGGAATTTTCTATATAATTCATGTAAGGTTAACTACATTTTTCTAAAACTAAAGTGACTTTCTGTAAACCTATAGAAGCAGTTATGCGGGGTTTTGTCATTATGTGCTTAACACTCCGATTTAGAAATATGACTAACTAACCCAGTTTATAGCAACGATTTCGTGCGATAAGAGACCTGATGATTTTCAAAAGTTTAAGGTTAGGCATTTTGATTTACAACCATAAATTATGAAATTACAGCTTGTTGATAGTCTATGGAAAGCCACTGTAGGTTCAAAAAAATTTTAAAAGAGACAAAGATAAAAAAAGTAAGCAAAATGGTTTAAAATTCTTTTCTAAAATTGTTGCAAGAGTGGATTTCCAAGAAAATTAGTATTATATAAAATAAAGGTTATATAAGATACTATTTATAGATTTTCATCTGGTCAAAAAATTACGTATATAAATTGGCCAAAGTCAGAAATATTTATTGTCTTGTTTACATTTTTCCTCAAAAAATTATTTTTTGAAAAATCTTTTTGTCGAAATTAAGTAACAGCAAGTGCAAAAAAAATATAATCAAGCTCTTACAGTACTTAAATAAGAAACATTGAACCTCTACGTTTGGTGGAGAGTATCTTTTCTTAACGAATTTTTGCGCAAAAGTTATGACAAAAAAGCGAATGCAGAACTCGAGCACTTCTACGTTTTCATAAGGCAGTAAAAGGAAAATAAAGGCAAAAAGGTTACAAAGCATAATAAAGAGGAATGAATCAAAGAAGCCAAATAATATGTCAAATAAAAAACAAAAAAATGGGCCACTTGGTAGCACATAGTATTGAAAATTTATGAAAAACAAAAATGAAATGTAAAAATTATTACAATTCACATAAAAATCGGTATTAAATCTCTAATTTCTTAAAAATCGATAAACTCCATCACAATTAGTTGATCCATTATTACGCAGATATTACAACCATTCATATTATATTTTTATAACAATAATAATTAATATTTCAAATTAAAATAGGCATTATCCCATCAACAATAAAGTAATTTCCAAGTTCTCATTAGCAACAAAAAATAAAACCTGCAAAAAAAATTTAATACTCGAGATTTTTTGCACAAAAAATTCGTGCTGAAAAACTTAAGTATTTTACTGTACCAAATAGGCGTAAGCAACAATGAACAAAAAACGAAAATAACGGAGTACTTTACCTATCCCAAAAAAAAAAATAATTCACTATAAAATTTATTCTGTAAATGATTCAGAATATTTTAACACATCTGACAAAAATCCGCAATTTAATAAATTAGGAGCCCCTAGATACGGAAAGGAAAGAATAGAAGGGATAAAAAGATATGTACAAATTTGAAATTGACGAGTTCGAGAGATGTCAACTTTAAGCGGGATGTTATAGCAGGAATGCCGGACGATGCGGAGATAGTGACATATAAAACATACAAACAAATTCATGATTAAAGAAATGAGTAACACTTTTTATATTAAAGCCGATAATATAATATAAATAATTATATATATATATAATAATATATATATAACATTATATATAATAGTATATATAATATATAATATATAAATTAATAAAGTATATATATCAGTGGCGGCTCGTGGACAAAATTCTTGAGTAGTAGAAATAATATCAATATATATACGATAAAAAAAAAAAAAAAAAAAAAAAAAAAAAAATTATAATAATAATAAAACCGTATATAATACCACACAAATCTTTCTTAATAAATAAAAATAAATTAATTAATATAATATATATATATATATAAAATAAATATAAATATAATATAATATATATATATGAAATATAAATAAATATTACACCTAATACAAATAATAGAATAGATAGATACACAAAATTTACAGAGAATTATAAATGATCAATTATATTAAGACTGAATATCATCAGGTAAATTGAATATATTGTCAAAATAATATAAAATTATATATAATTAATATTAAAAGTTTATATATGAAGATTCAACTATTTTTATTTTTATTGTACGATTTTAAATATATAAGAAATTATACATTTTCTTATCTTTCATATTATTATTGGGAAATTATTTTTTTATTAGAAAAAATAAAAACTAACTAGGAGTGGGCAAGGCAAGTTATACACAGTTTAGCCTAGTCTTAAGGGAAAACCGGAAGAGTTAGTTATTATAATTATAGATTCAGGAATAACTAAAAGTTGTTCAAACTGAAACCGCTATAGTTAAAAGAGGGAATCACAGTATCAAAATATTCAACGTCGAGTCGGACTATAAACATAGAGAGCCATATCGAACTAAAATTATAATATAAAAAAAAAAAAAAATATATGTTAACAAATATTGTTTCAACAGGATAATAGATATATTAAATATATATATATATAAATAAATTAAATAGTTACTTAAAATCACAAGGAAATATACAATTCAAATAATATATTTATATAATTGTAGTTTTATACATCAAAAATATTAATATGTAGTAATTTAATTATATAAAAAAAATAATATAACCAAGGTAAAAATATAAAAACTTTGACAAGCCCTTAAAATTTCAAACATAATTTAATTAATATTAACAATAATAATAAAAGATAAAATAAAAATAAAATAAATATATAAGAATAGCACAATAAACCTATAAATTATATATAGTCACTATCAGACTATACTATACATGAAAATAAATAGATTTATATATATAACCTATAATCTTCTAATACATGATAGATATAATAATGATAATAATAAATAAAATAATACATATTAAATAATGTTCAAAATAACATTATAAAATAGAATACGCACAAAATCAAATAACAAATAAATAAGAAAGAATCAACGTAAGCTGTGACCAATAATAAATTAATAGTTTCAATATAAAAATTGAAGAATAAATATAACGTTACCTATTTTCTAATTAATACATGAACAAAAAATATAAATACTAATTAAAACAAAAACAAAGTCTTATACCATAACAGTTCAGCGCACCAAAATACCTAATAAACAAATATAAAAAAGAAATACAATAATACTGCATGGCTTATATAGTAAATTACGACTATAATGAACATATAATACCCAAAATTAAAATATAATTAAAATCAATTATTGAAGTATAGATAGGTATAAATGATGATAAATGGATAGCAGAAATAAAAATATATAATACGTAAAAATATAACAATTATACTCATTAAAATTATAAAAACAAAGTAAAAAATTCAATAAAAACAAACATATAATAATATTAAATATAAAATAAATACTAAAGAATAGAAATATATGCATAACAAATAAGCTGTAATTATAATGAACAGGCAACGCACAATCATTCCTACAAAGATAACCTAACCTAAATATATAAATAATATATAATAGAATTAATAAATTCTCCTTTAAAAAAGTTTCGTAACTTTAGAAATTTTTAATAAAATAA
>JABUQX010053755.1:7500-30000 GCA_015478945.1 Trachelipus rathkii | reverse complement strand
GAGCACAAAAAAAGATCAAATACGACATCAAAAAAAATTCACTAAAAAAGGATGAAACAAAAACAAGCAAAACATTTAATTCCTCAAAATGATTTCAGAACCAACAAAAAAAAAATACCAACGGGACGGCCACCCACCAAAGAACACCAATCAAAAACACGCCAAGAAGCCAAAAAAACGAAAAGAAAGAAACAAATGAAAAAAAGAAAAAAAAAGGACACATAAATAAACCCCATAAAACGAAAACAAAACCACGAAAAAAACACGAAAAAAAAAAAAAAAACGGAAAAACAAAAAAAAAAAATAAACGAACAACAATAACAACACAGGAAAAACACCCGAAAAATACTCAACAGAAAAAACCCCGCGCCCAGACAGAAACGAAAATAAGAACAGCCAACAAAAACCAAAACCCAATAACCGCCCCAATCAGAGCATACCAAATCACACACCAAAAAGAAAAGACCAACAAACACAAAAGAGAATGAAAAAGTACTCGAAAAAGGTTCATTGACGGGACCTTTAAAATCAAAAAAAACCATACCAAAAAAACAATATGAATAAAAAACGAACAACAAACGCACACACAAACAAAAAACAGCCAAAACAACCAAACACCAAAACCAACAAAACGCAAAAACAACAAAACCCAACCCAGCAAACAATAAGAAACCTACTTTATAAAGATACAAAATGGCAAGTATCGCCCAGACAAGAACAAAAAAAAAACAAAAAAAAAAAACATAAATCACCCGGTAGAACGATAGAGCAAAAACGACAAACACAACCACATAAAGATCAAACAAAAAGATACGCCCAAAAAACCGAAAAAAGCAAACAAAGCACTACACAAAACAACGAAAAAACAAACCACAAGCGCAAAGAAAACAAAAGACCAAAAAACAAAATCAACGACCAAAGTCAAACCATGACCCAAAAAAACAACTAGACAACCAAAATCTTTGACAACAACTAGACAACCAAAATCTTTGAAAAACACAAACAAACAAAAACTATAAGAACAGAAAATAAACATAACCCTAACCACATAAAATCAAGCCACATGATCCAGCCAGCAAGCCACACAGAACCTACATGCCATCAAGAAAAGAAGAGCATACGAGAAAAACCAACACAACAAAACCAAACTTAAAAAAAAAACAACACGAAAAAACAAACAAAAAACCAAAAAAAAAAAGATGCCCACAAAAGAAAAAAAAAAAACTAAAAATACAACCACGACCCAAAAGACCCCACCCCAAACACCAAAACCCAAACCCAACGAAAACAACCAAACCCCACACAGCAACGAAACGAAAACAACCCCACACAACAAGGAAAAAAATAAACCCACCAGAAACAAAAAAAAACAAAACCAAAAACAGACAACAATCAAAAAAAACACGAAAACAACAAAACAATAATAAAAAACACAAATAACCCAAACAAACCCCATCACACGACAACGAAAAACTCCACACCCACCACACCAATAAACCGAGCACCAACGAAAACTGCGAAGCACAAAAAAAAACAAATCAAAAAACAAAAAACAAAAGAAGCACTACAAAAAAAAGAAAAATGAAACAAGAAAAAAAAAGAAACCACAAAAAAAAAACACTATAACACAAAAAAAAAGCCAAAAAGAAAAAAAAAAGCAAAGCAAACAAAATAGTCTAAGCTAAGCTAAAGCAACATCCCACCAACCCGCCCAATCAGACCCACAAAAAAAATAAGAGAAAAAAAAAAAAAAAAAAAAAAAAAAAAAAAAAAAAAAAAAAAAAAAAAAAAAAAAAAAAAAAAAAAAAAAAAAAAAAAAAAAAAAATAAATGATATCTCTCCCCCCTCTCACTAAGTATAACTAACGACCGATTAATAACTATAACACCTTGAAACACAATGACTTTAGTAACCAATGTTGTTATGATGAACATCTTTATCACAACATCCTTAATAATCAAGGATGTTATGATAAACACAATTAAGTACCATGACCTTAGTAACCAAGGATAATATGATAAGTATTCAAGAAGTGGTAATGTCCAATAATTAAATCAGTTAACCGTGAAACAACGTCTGAAAGATACAGAACCCAAAATTACGAAAGTCAAATATAAATGGATAATATCTCAACAAACTTTTTACAATAGGCTTTACAAGCGCCAAAAAGAAGAATAACATTTTTAGGGGGTCTCAATAATATTTGCAAACTAGTTATAAAATATGAAGAAATAATTTATCAGAAAAGCAAGAATAGATGGAAAAAATGTTAGAAAAGAAAATGATTATGATATGTCTGACAATTAATAGTTATGTGTTAAGTAAAGAGTTAATAGAAAAGTAAGTCAGAGATTTCCTAGTTATAGAGACAATTATGTATCACAATTAGCCGAATTACATTTGCCTTCGAATAAAGAAAAGAGATTATTTAGAGAAATATCTGACCTTATCAGGATATAAATATGTCTTGCAATGATTCATATAATATAGTCTAGTTTACTAAAGAATTACACCTCTATAGGTTTGAAAAATGCAGGACGAACTCTCCCCGGCGATAGGTCAGAGATAGGTTCTGGAGCCAGGTCTCGTCGGCCTTCCGGGAAGAGCTGTAGCTCGCGCTGGGATGAGGAGCGCGAAACTAAAATTAAGATATGCCGACAACCCAGTCTACGGGAAGCCGGTGCCATGGTCTCCGTAGACACCCCGCTCTTTGATGGATAGAAAGTTACTTTCATATATAGCTGGAGTGAAAGGATGAGTGGTACGCGGAGTTTGCGCTCGCGAGGAAACCTCTCCCCTCTGTACGGGTATGGTAGAAAAACACGTCGCCCCCCCTGATTTCGATTCTGCACAGCGAGTCGCGCTCGAGCCCCCTACATTGCCGTTAAAATACCTTTACAAATAATATCTATTATAGTGAATTTGTGTGTGGTTTAATGGGGCAAGTATGATATGACGTAATAATTATTTTTTTTTATTTGGATCAGGCCATTATTTACGAGGAGGACGGTAATAAGTAGGTAAGATAATGAAGGAATGAAAGAATAGTTAAATCTGTACATGATAATTTAGATAGAAATTACTGATTAATAATGAGTCAAATAACGAGAGAATAATTAGTTATGGATATTGATTGAATATTTGGTATAAAAGATTTATATTAAACCAAAAGCGATTTATATTTGGAAGTGAATATTATCTCCACGATATGGATAATTGGTAAGTATAGCCCCCCGTGCTCCTTATTGTCCCCTGCCTGCCTAAACACACATAAATTAGAGCCGAATAGTTGTAAGTTTTATGTATATATGAGTGTATAACATCTTGTATTTTAGATAGATGTTTATTCCTATTTTAACGTGAAAATTGTTTACTAAGGTGTATCCGAGCAGAAATAATTATCCTATATTCTCTTGCTAATTCTATGTTAGTATTTTTTGTGAGATATGATTTTATATAAATTGGTATTTGTTTTTCTTCGTTTGTTGATTTGATTTTTTTTTTTTTTTTTTTCTTTTATCAGTCGTCTCGAGTGTGAGGCAAAGATCAAGAGATGTGATGCTCAAGAAGTGTACAACAGTATGTCATATTCCTATTTGTCCTGATCAAAACTTCATTTTTAACGTATATTGTTAAAGATACATATGATTGAGAATACACAAATATGATGAGTAAGAATAGTTCTATCTGTACGTCTTATATGGAAACGCAACCGAGCAGAGTTATACTAGAGAAAATAAGGGAAACACAAAAAATTTTTCCGACGCCTTAATTGATTTTTTGTCTATGTTTTTTGATTAGTTATAAGGATCTTTAGCTTGGAATCAAAAGTAATGTATGACTAATAGTGGAGTAGAGCTCTATCGCGTAGTAGACTTAATGCATTTAGGAATTATGTAAATTGGTTTATATTTTTTATAATTTAGATTAGATTCTTTAGTAGAGGTCACGTTACTATAATTGATTACTAAAAGTTCCTTGTATTCAATTTTAGTGTATAGTAAAGTGATGGGTGATAATTGTATAAGATAATTTAACCTCACTAAACTTGTGTTATTAATTTATTTCACTTTCCATTAAACTAAAACTTATGGAGTTCAGTAGGGAGTCAATGCTGATTTGATATTCAGATCGTTTTCCAGTATATATTTGCGAATAGGATCGTGAAGTTGGTGCGTATCTCAAACTTATATCCCTATTAGAGTGAAGAAAAAAGTTTAATCTTTTAACACTATGAAGGTGAGTTTGCGTGTTTTCTGTCGTGATTCACTGTGATGTGTGTCACAGAATATTAGATATATGTATTTTTAATAAGAAGTAGAAATCGGCAGATGGCTTTAGTCGTGTTAACATGAAGAGTAAGCTTGTAATTATTATACAAAACGAAACAGAGTAAGCCGATTATAATTAAAATTGATTAGAAAGAATTTAATATTTAGTCCCTGGGTTCCCGACAGAATGTATGTTTTGTCACATGACCAGAGTTAAGATAAGTACGATCAACTAAACCAGGTTGACCTTAATAGTTTATTAAATAATTAACTTAAGTGAAGATTAAGTGAGTTTAGTAGAGAAAGTAGTAAACGATTAGATGACTAGTATATATATATAGGTAAGTAGGAATAATTATAGAATATAGTATAGCTATATAAAGTGATATATATAGTATAGATCCTAAGAAAATCTCAGTATAGGTAGTAATTTAATAAAAGACTAAAATTGATAAAGTGATATATTTATTGTACTACCCTATATATACTTATCTAAATTAGTATCTACATTCAACAATAAATGATAGTCTAAACATTAGGTTCGGGAAGAAAAGATAATACTTATAATATTACCAATGGGACTTAAATGGACAATTCATGAGATCAGTGTAGTGATTGAGATAAGTAATTATTAGTAATATTATAAAATTATAGGATGTATAAACTAATCGACATATAGGATAATATAGTATATTAGGGTATATAGTTCAAGAAAGAGTTATAATAATAAGGATTATATAGAGAAATAATGATAAAGTGATACACGATTATGAGGATATGTTGTGGTGTTGGGTTTTGTGGTGAGGATGCAATTAAGATGTTGAATGAGAAAAGAATTATGTCAGTTGTGTGTTGTGAGAAGGATCTAAGGTCGGATATATTAGAGTGTGGATGAGAAAGATTGGCTATTAAGAGAGAAATCCGACCCGGCTGGGGTATATTGAGAAGAGTTGGGAGACTGGAATGGAGAAGATAAAGTCGTGCACGATATTAGATGAAATTACTGCTGAAATGATCAAATGATGGAGATGACGTCACCTGGTGAGACTGGAAAATAGGTTTGAGTGATATAATAATAAACCCGATTAATTTAGTGTGTATGGCCGAGTATAGGCCTAGAAAGAAGTCGTTTTAGGCGATGTGCGAGGAGATGAAAGCGTCATTATTAAGGAATTAGTAAGGTATTACCTATGGTATATACGAGTAGTGTTTGAGAGTTGGAATGCGAAGAAATAAGGTAACTGGAAAGAATATAATAGCCGATTAATTGGGGGATATTTATTTATGTGTATTGGAAAGTGTTTTAGGGAGGATAATTCAACTCCGCCTTATGAAGATATGATTTTCCAATTGAGCGGTTGATCATGGAAGAAATTGTGGATGTCTGTATCGCTATGGAAGTTGACTTGTCAGCGGAAACTGCCATTTTGGTGCAGCGAAGAAGGCAAGGTTTTATCGGTTAAGTAATCTGTGAGGGTAAAGAGAGAAGTAGGTGTCCCGACTGCAATAAAGTCTTATTAGCATTTGAAACAAATATGTTATTGACTGAAAATATTGAAAGGGGAGAATAAGAAGAAAAAGAAAAAAAAATTGCATTTACTATATTTTGTAATGGAATTTTGGTAACTACGGGGCGGAATTAGTACCTGCAGTTGGTGGGAAGATATTAATATATTCTGTGAAATTTATATAATATTGTGAGAGGCAAAACATCTAATGCATGTAGTACAGAGTTAAAGACTGTGAAGGATATGGATCGTTATTTTGTGTGGTAGACTTATGAATTGAAATCAAAAGAAGAAACCAATAGGTTGTATGACGATAGTGAAGCCGGTTTAAGAATAAACGGAGTTTTGTGACGAGAATGATTTTGAGAGATTTAATAAATTAATATTAAAAGGGGAATGAGGCAGGGATGTGTTATGTTCTCCTTGGTTATTTATATTGTGTATGTGGAGTGATGCATTATGAAATAATTTAGCAGATTGAAACCCAAAGTGCGATGAGTGAGAAATAAAGAGAGGAAGAATAAATTGGTTGGATTAAAGGAGGTTATGTAAGTTTGCAGAGAACAGGCGTTACTTGTAATACGCAAGTAAAATTTAGGAAGATTAGTAAGTGGGTCGATATAATTTATTTGGGTTTTTACATTATGTGGCGAATCTGAAAAAGAGTTGACGAGATGTTAGCTTCCAGTGTATGCACAATTCACAAAAACGTATGTCGCCATAAACCAGGATATATCAGTGATGAAACAGATGTTAAGGCGAATTAGTTAGGTATTACATGTTCACGGGATAAGTGAATCAGTTGTGAATGGTTTAAGTTTGAGAGAGATTAATGAGTGAGGGAGACCAAGTCCCGTGCACTGTGTTGTATCTCCTTGGTATCCCAAGGAGTGTGTGAAAGTTATGTAATGTTGACGGTTTTATTGATAAGAATTATACGTGAGAGCAAGCTGTGGGGAACAAGTGTCTGAAGATTTAATTCTCAGATTATAGTTGGATGAAAAGGAAACGGATGATGCATCGGAGGAGAGTTTATGTACTAAATGATGGATGAGATGGAAGTAGAGAACTCTCATGGGAGGAGAAGTGGTTGCAAGTGGCTGGAGCAATAAATCGTTCTACCTAGTTTCTGAATGTACTAGGAATAAAGTTGGTTATGAGCGTTGAGTTTTAAATGCGCTTGAATCTGTATAGAGCGAGTGCTTACTTAACGTGACTATGGTAGAGGAAATGTATTTTATGTTCTTAGTGCCTGTAGAAACGATAAGTGGTTATTTGAGTAAAAAGAGAAGTTACATTACGGATGCTAAGTTTACTCCGTTGGGATGGTAGACAAACAAGTACCTCATCATGCGTAAAGTACAATTGTAATAGTTCAAGTTAAATGATTGAGCAGCTAACAAGTTTGTACAATCTTTAGGTGCTGGAGATTTTAAACTGATTGTTGAGAGATTATTAATGTGGAGAGAATATGAAAAAGAGTATCAAGAATGATCGGAGTTGAACGCATTAGGTCTAATGTTAGGGAAATTGTTGTAAATGGCGAGAAGCAAAAGAGGGAGAAGTTTTGAAATGAGTGAGAAAGTGGAGAATAAAATGAATATGTATATGATGATAGTGTAAGGTCATTATCGTACAGAGAGAGTGAGTTGGTCTATTCATGAGAGGTATGTATGGTAATGGCTCCAGTGTTTGATTAATGCGAATAAGATAGTGGTAGGAACTCATATTGGTCTGGGGAATGTGAGAGTATGTGTAGACATTAGAGAGTAACACAATGGTTCAGTCGAGCGGCTGAGGAACGAACTCTTTAGAGAGAGAGAGCGTGGTACTAGAGTCGTAGGTATAAAGAAAGGAGTTGATAAAAAATGCCAAGGTGAGGAATAAGACGAACCTCGCTCACTTCGCCAGAGGCCCCCGCAGCAACGAAAGCGCTCGCATAACGAGGACTGGAAAAATGTGTAGAGATTCTGTGTTTTTAATGTGGAATTGGAGGATAATATGAGAGAATAAGGAATTTAAATGAGTATTTTGAGATGGTTATTGGTCATCGACATCGCGGTAAAGGGGCCAACATGGGGATGATAGATCTGAGATATCGCCACAAACGAGCATATGATTATAAAAATGAGAGTCGGATTAGTGGGAAAGGCCGACCGGCTGGCGTCCTCTCACCCGAAGAAAAAGTTGCCTTGCGAGTATCAGAAAAACCGTAAGTAATGAAGAGAGAATTGATTATTTTTTGCTGCGAATAGTAGGCAGTGAGGGCGGTGAGTATAGTGTGAGATTATGGTGGGTCTCAACTAGGCAAGGTGTAATATGAGGGAGATTTATTAGGCCACGCTGGGCCAGTAGGCGATGAAACGCATCTTCTATTTCGAACTGTAGCGAGTGTTCCACCATATTTGATGTGTCTCCTTATTCGACGCTTTTCGTGTAACTTAGTGCCATGGAATGCCACTCGAGCCTGCCTCTAACACGTCTCCACTTATACATATTTAAACACCCCAAGCGGGGGCTCACGAGTAAAGCATGGCTTCTTGTCACTTGTGATTCAGAAATTCTTTACTAATATTACATTCGAGTTATCTCCGGTTGACATCGCCATACGCACCTTACCCCAAGTCTGGGGGAAAGAAGGTGAGTGATTATGTGAGATTGATTATTTAAATTGATTATATATAATTATACTTATATAATTTTATATTAAATATATATTAATATTAATTATAATATATATATATAATATTATATATATAATTTAAATATATATATTATCATAAATTAATTATTATATATTATTAATATATATTATATATTATAATTACTATATATACTTGATACTAACAATAACTTTTTTATCAAGAAAGTCATAAGATTTATAGGTTGACAAACTAGTGAATTAGTCTTATCCTTAATGTAGAGGCATTAACAGGCCTTCCTGCAATATTTGAATTTGTACCTCATAACATTACAAACAGTAAGTATTATATAGAAGCGTTAAGTAATTGCACTAATACATCGTGATTGATTAGATATACCATTAGATATGGGCGACAGAATGTCCAATTCTGGTATGCATTTCCCTTGCACGGTGTATAACGTACATCAACATAGCGCTCACCATCTGTCAAAACCTCACTCGAGTGTGAGAAAATATCTGAAGAAATTATTATACCTGGTGTGGGACTGCAAGATTACACAACCCCCCTCCCACCAGGAGGTTACTGCCAAAAGAGCCAGCTGGCCGGGCCCACAGGTCATATATTTACGTACTTTTACTATCGTCCTCCGCTGAAATACAATATCATCTTATACCTCATTATACTCATGTATCAAAAATCGCTCATATTATTATGGTTCTATTTAATTCTAACTCTCATTTGTAGAGACTAACTACTACTTAACTAGGGCAGGAGATGTTCTCATATATAGTAACATAATAACTCACTAGTAACCCCATATAAATATTATGCCCATACGCCAAGAAAAACAATCCAGTATTGTAGTGTATCTATAATTGTGTCAATCCAGATATTGTATTAGTTGACATTACATAATGGTAATACACTTGTTACCGTACTTAACCCATTTACACGAACCTATCCCAGAACTCAAGTTATGGGTACAGTATGATATACCTAGGTAGCCCCCACACACCATAACCTCACAAAACCTACCCCGACCTAAAATATCAAGCAACCTAAACACTATTATCATAAAGTTTACACACAATTTCATATTAGATATCGGATAGTAATATATATATATACCTATAACCTAAGAATATACATATATATTATAAATAATATTCAATATATTTATTTCCTATGAAATAAAAACACAAATTACTCAACATAGCATTATATTACTATAGAGAAAAGCCTCTCACCGTCACCTAAAGTATAATAGAACTATATACTCACCTTACTTCACCCATCAATCTATTGTTAACATGTAATGCCATATTAATTAAATTATACCTCATTGAGTACTACAACCTTACTTATATCACAGTCCTTTATAATCACACTAATCTCACAAAACAGGATATAGTACTAATTAACTACATAATCATATAATACATAAGTTACAACATCATTTCTAAACTATTACTTCACCCATAGTACGTATAGAGAAGAGAGAGAGCGCATTAATAAAATCCCAATTCTTGTTCTGAACGCTACTGAGACTAACAAGGAGCACACCTACAACATACACGTCAACCTTGATATACTCGCCACCCGACACCGCCCAAACGCCGAGCCCCCAAGAACGAACCGATCAGCGACGAGGCCCACCATCACAATAGCAACAACCCAGTCTCATCCTTGGAGCGACAAAAAGCACACCACACTGCCTGGTACGAAGACTACCCATCTGATCCCGGGGTAACCTATGTCTTAATGAAGTGGAATCCCTGAATATCCTTAACTCCAAAAAAAACTCGACCCACACAGAATCCCTCCCAAGCCAAACCAATCCCTACCTCACCAGACTACATTTATGCCGACCCCCTCCCTAAATCACAGACTAACCTGGGACAACCGACCAACGAGCCGACCTTACAATCAGATTCACGCTACGCAGTATACTGACAGAGAGAAGTAATGCATGAGAGCAGCTGACCGAGAGAGAGGAGAGCACCACCAATCTCCGAAAAACAAGAAAGAGACGAAGAACAGCAGATCTTGAGACTAATACATAAAAAGGGAAAGCAGAGACAAAGATTCACTAACCCACAAGAATAATCGGAATTCCGCTATGGAGTAAACCCTAGACGAAGCAAGAAACGATACGATTCTTAAAGAAAATATTATAGAGCAACCATCCAGATTATCGAGTTTTACACTTATAAAACAGATCAATAAAAAACTACAATCACTCAAAATGTATTTCAATTCATCTAACAGAATACACTATAAACTCACACAGTAAAATTACCAATTTATGAAGACTGTAATTATCGTGAAAATAAAACCCCCCACGAAGATCTCACCTCAAAGGTTAAAAATACAGTATGATGAGAAAAAGCAACAGAATATTATGCAGAAAAAACACCCCCTTGTCGTTTCATCAGAAATCATCCTGTCTCATCACTCCGTCTCATACACCTCCATTCAACACATAAAAGCTCCCTAACTATAAACGATAGATCTATCTAAAACACTGTCTTATGTATAGGGAAGTTACAAGAGAATTTTCTCTTTCATAACCTACGAACCTTATGACTTACCGAGTAACTTCTATATCAGTTAGTGCCTACAGGTTCTAAAAGGACCTATCTCCCAAAAACATCAACCACAGAGAGGCCAAATGTTATAAGTTTAGAATAATCGTAACAATCGTGAAGAATACCTTGCCACAGTATATTTAATCAGAAAAAAAAAAAAATAATTTTTGTATTACATTCTAAACAAAAACCCTAACTTCCTTGATGCCACTCTTACAAATGTTGCGATGTGAGATTCCAACTACATTTTTTTTGTAATAATACATACTCAAGATCAGAGAATTTGAGAAAAAATCCTCGCAAAAACACTACAGTCTATTATATCTACTCCGAAAAATTTGTAAAATCTTAAAGACAAAGTTAAAAAATTTTATATAGAGTTGACCAAAAAAACAAAAACAATCACATAATATTATTATATATCTAAAATCCTCTCACAGAATTATGCACAAACACCATTACATCTCTGCAGAAAACATATATACAACTCTCTACTAATCATGATTCATATCAGAAAGAATTCAATTGAGATCGAAAAAAACCAACACTTTATAAAAATTTTTCATAAAATATTCTCAGAAGAAAAAAATTATCTATTACACTAGAGATTTCTCAGAATTCAAATACATCAGAAAAACATTTTCCACTTCTGAATACTACACCAAAGGAAAATGTGGTAAAATAGACACATAATCTCCCTCATTCAACAGATAATATCACTTCACACGGAGAGTCACATATAGAGAAATGAACTTAAAAATATACAATATAATACGCGTCCACAATTTCTTGAATTACAACTCATTATCCAATTCTACTCTCTCCAACAGGAACTTTGTAAAACTCTCAAAAAAAAAAGAGCCCCAATTCCCAACCTCCTATCGCCCATTTTCTTCTCTCCACCATCAGCAAAACTGCTGGAGTCATAATATCTACAGAAAACAAATAGGGCGCCAATGTTACGTCGCAGAGACTACAGTCAAAAAACTCTTGCCCACGATAATTTTTCCTATGATTAACTTATCATTATTAAAAGGAACACTTTCAAACTCAAAAAAAAAACAAATCATCCATGCACGTCAGCCTCAGTACACATACTTATATCACGTATTGGAGATTTGCTTTCTAATCTTAAATTCTAACTTTTCAAAACTTCACAGGGTCCATACTTTTACAGTACATTTAATTGATTATTTCAATACTCTTAAAGAGTGCCTTTTAGACACTGTCTCATCATAACATATTAATCACTTATATATACAATAAATTACTTCAATTCTCCCACCCTAGCATAAAACCTAATGATTAAATAAGTGGTCTATTTACATAATTTTACATTTACACTCAAATTGATATAATACTGCCTTACCATATAATCGTATTTCATTAAATAAAAACACCCTGCTACACTTCCATCCAAGTACTTGGTACTCACTCATAATAACAGAGTAATACTGCAATACCATCAATAGGAGGCGCTACTAAGTCTTCATGTGCCCCTAAGCCTCTATATTCTAAATGGTTACTCTTGTAATCACAGCATGATATTCATGGCATCTCACTATAATGATATAATTATATTATAATATATTAATTATTATATATATATACTCAGTACGCAACTAAATATTTACCATACACAAAACTGTAATTTACTACGCAGACTCCACTAACTATCCAGTCTCATATTATTACAATAATCTCTAACTATATACATCAATGGCCACATCACTAGTAGAACATCTATCATATAGTAATATAATTAACCTTACCCCTAATAAATTTTATGAATATAATATGGTACTATCATATTGTCACCTCCAAAAATTAAGTTAAGGGACCAGGGTACTATATCTCCCTACTATAGGGATTGTACCGAACTCTCGTGAAACCTACCGGTTTCCCGGCCGGAACCTTCCGCCGGAACCTCGATTTTTTGGAAGTCCCGGTTCCGGCCGGGAACTAGCTTGGGTCCGGCCGGAACTAACCGGAACTTCTACTTTTTCACAAATGTCTTTCTTAATAAATTCAGCAATTGATTTGTTCATTTACACCAGTTATGCACTTTTGCATAAAAAATCAATATCTGAAATTGATATAACACGCGCGGGGTTAGGTTCCTGGCACCCCCCCCGCGTCCCTATAGGCGATTAATCGCACCTCCACTACCACTTTAAACCCCCTGCACACACAAATCATTAATTTCTAAATTTAATTTTTTACCTTTGTATAAGGTGAATGAAATAGCAGCAGTATTACATCTTAGGTTTCTCGACCTATCCCAATTACATATATCTAATACTTCTCGCTAATCACACAATTATGAGATTGATTACTGTGGAACTCACCACAACATGTTACCACTTTACAGCAAACTATCGCCCCTATCTTAAATAACAACAAATATTTCTCTACCCTCTCCGCATAGTATAATTATTAGAGCCACGAACATACTTAATCATAATCCATTATCACTTTATGCTCTCCCCAATCACCATCATACATCACATCATTAAATACGGTAGCTCAAAAACAAAAATAGATATATAT
Organism: Trachelipus rathkii; assembly: GCA_015478945.1. Taxonomy (NCBI): domain Eukaryota; kingdom Metazoa; phylum Arthropoda; class Malacostraca; order Isopoda; family Trachelipodidae; genus Trachelipus; species Trachelipus rathkii. The sequence continues at coordinate 16,438 of JABUQX010053755.1, read as the reverse complement.
TATACACCCCTCGCTTTTTTTAAACTGTCGAAAACAATACCCATAACAACAATAGCTAAACAACCCATGACAAAAGAAAACTACTTGAGCCCGATGATACAAAAAAATACTTTACTATTTACAATACTTTCATATTTATACTTAAATGATAGCCATCTGAGAAGAAATGTATAATCATAAAAGTTCTCTACACGTCTTAGCCAATGTTTGAGCACTCACACAAAGCTAGCTTTCATTTATTCACCAAAATTGTCCAACCATATAGAATAGAATAGTAAGGCGCAAATGTGATAAGAGACGATTAGCAAGGCTACCGCTTCATAAAATTCTGATAAGTCATCTGTGATATGGCTTGTACTCCTTTAATTATCATAAGACACTACCTCCTTCATCGTTACCCTTGATACACTCTTTACATGACCACGATATTCTACGTCCTTTCCCACTCACCTGGCCCCACACTATTTCGATTTTTTTATGTGTTCAGTTCAAACTTCTCATTTATCTTTCAAAGAAACAATATAACCCAACATAACCTGTAATTCTTATATTTTATTTCTCTCATTTCATTTTACACTCTCTAACTTCATTAATACTCTTGTTCTCAACCCCCCCTCCTCGTCCAGTATACACGAAGTTAATCTCTACTTCTTCCTCTTCTGCCTGTGATATATTTTGTAATTATAAAAATTATCATCCGTACTCTCATATCAATCATTCTCTCTTCCCATCGCAAAAACTCGCGGCTCTCTCACAGCCATGAGACAATTATACTAAACACAATATTCTACAAAATCGCGCCCTATAGAGGACAACAAGAATTCTCTGACTTGTTATACTAACCAGCACGGAATTCGACTCGATATGCTGAACGTCACATCATCACATAGGAGAAGTAAATAACACATGACTCTCCAGAATCAATAGCCATATGACTTTCCACAAATCTCCCTCAAGGGATATCAGGAAAACAAGATATTTGTCGACAACTCAAAAGGATTATCGGGTAGCTTTAATAAATCACTCAGATTATCGCACACGAGGAATTGGTTGAACAGAACTATTTATTGACTCCCCTATATCTCTGAAGTTATGATAGAAGTATAATCGTCTGTGACGTACAAATGCGTTTCGGACAGCACTCCCACATGACCCTTTTTGGAGAGAATATTCCGCTCCAGAAATGGGATGTGCGCGAGCGGCTTGACCGGGACCATGCCTAATTATGTGTCTGTACTCTAATAACTTTTTCAAGTGTTTTGACCTGTGGAAACCGCCAAGTTCAGTAAGTGTAAACTGACGTTAATATTAAATTCCAATAGTAATGCAGTGATTTTAAAATTACGTATACTTAGTGGCCGTCCTCAAATATTGAAGAGATGCCCACAATGGTGCATATAATTAGTATATGTATTATATATATATATTAATATTAATATATATAATTATTATATATATAATATATTAAATATATTATATATATAATTAATATATATATATTATATATATTTAATATATATTATATATACTAATATATTATATATATATTAATATACTCATTAATATATTATATATATATTATAATATATAATATATATATAATATATATATATATATAATATATATATATATATAATTATATATATATAATATATATACGTAGTATATATATATATATAAATAATAATATATATATATATATATAAATTATATATAATATAATATTATATAATATATATATAATAAATATAATATATATAATAGAAATATATAAATTATAAAATTATAGATATCATATATATATATTATATATATATATATATATATATAATATATATATATATATATATATATATTATATATAATATATATATATATATATATATAATATATATAGTATGAATGGGGTTATGAAAGAATTAGAGGGGGTGGCAGGAAAATGGTGTTTAGAAAGTGGAATGAGTGGAGGTGCACCTAATCTATTATATGCAGATTGACTTTGGTTCGTGTGTGAATCTGAGAGAGTTTGTGAGGAAGATTGGTAGAGAGATTTTGGCAGGGTAGTAAAAGGAGGGGCCTGAAAGTAAACGTAGATAAGAGTAAGGTTATGGTTGTGAGTGAGGAATGAGGATAGCCCCCGAATGTAGTTCAGAAATTTTTGAACAAGTTGAGGTTAAAATATTTGGGGTCAGAAAGTTGAGAACAGAAAAATGAGAATATGTGGTGTAAGAGGAAAGTTGCTGAATGTAGGAGGTGGCTGTGCAAATTAATCGTTGGTGAAATGTAAAAGGACTAAGTTCTGTGACGTGCGCTATGTGTCTTGCATTCGGAGGTATGTTGTTAACTGGTTTATTTGTATAGTAGCAAGACTATGGTCTGAATTAAGAAGTATAATTCTAAAGTTCAATGGTTCAGATGGACAATTTAGGGCGTCTTAGGTGTGAGAAAATTGATAAAGTGAGGAATGAACATATTAGAGGTTGTGTGGTGTGAAGAAGAAAGGGGTAAATGATAGAATAAATGAAAGTATGTTGAGATGGTTTTGTCATGTGAAAGGATGGATGAATAGTCGGTTTTAAGCGGATGTATAGTTGGTGAGTGTGTTGGGAAGACTGGCTGCGAGACCGAAAAAAAGTGGATTGAGTCCAGTAAAGAATGTTTGCAGGAGAGAATTGTTGAGTATTAGCGCTAGAGAAGCTCTCGGAAGTAATAAAGTGGCTATATATTATATAGTGAAGAGTAAATTTGCCCGTATAGTATATATATAATATATATATATATATAATATATATATATATATATATAAATTTAGTGATGCAGGAGTAAGCTAAATACGCCTCGCGATCACTCGGATTCTCGTGACGCCATACTCGGACCCACATGATGGATTAAAGAATTCGGCATCCCGCATTGCCGAATACGCGACGCTTTGCCCTGCGATTAATTGGTTTGCCGTGCGCCGGATGTTTTGCTCCCATGTGATACGATGCACTTTAGTGTAGTATTATCTGAGATATGTTCTACAGTTCTTACTAATTTAATATGGAATAAAAGAAAATACTTGAGAGAGACACCTCGCCAATAAGAAATTTAAAGGGGAAGATGTACCATTCTGATTGCTCGACTAGTATAGTGGCTCTATCTTATTACTGACTATATATCTGCCTTTCCCGTGAGTATTTGTTATACCGTATCTTTAACTCCTCCCAGAGTCTAGTCAAAGACATAGGTCCAAATACAATAAGACAATACTAAAAGAAGATTAGTACACTTCATAATTGATGGAAAGAATGATATTGCTCAAAGAACTTCTTGCTTCGACGCCAGTTATCAGTAATTTCAAATAAGTTTAATACATAATTACTTATTTATTGAGAAACAGTATTAATAAAGTAAATCATATCACACTTGACATAATAGCTTAATTGAAATACCATATTAGAATAGAAAATCATACCAAAATTAATAATATCTCAGCGACCTTTCATACAGCTTCCTGTCTCTTTAATGTATAATATATAATATACACATATAATCTCTAACGACTAAGAGAGCATTATTTGATAACCATCCTTCAAATTAATAATATGTATAGACTGAGTTATTAATATTAATAATTTTGATTTTTTTATATTTTGTAAAAGGAGATATTCGTGAATTTAAATTTTTTGAAGACTATTGTCTAGTTAGAAAAGACGGAGACATGATTCGATTGTGAAACAATAGATGGGAGCAATAGATCCTGATTCGTTAAATAGAAGCACTGCTCGACTCGTAATACTAGTGTGGGCATATTATTTTTCTCTCTTAGTACTCCGACCCTTATTTGTTCCTGCCTACTATTATTTGATCGAGGCCACAGTTATTGCATTTTTTTAATAACAAGGTAACTTTGTTCTAATATTTATCAGTTAAACTTTATGAGTTGTGACCTCACACGATATGCCTTAAGAAGAACTTATATATGTGTAAATCGTTATACTTTGGGTGAATGTTACACGTTCTTTTTAAAAGTGTTGAAGTCTTAGGAAAACGGAAGGTTTCTGAAACTGCAGATATTGACCATATGAGAATTATTACATTCCCACTATGAAAAGGAATAAAAATACATATTTAAATCCATACTGAAGACAAATTGCGACTACTCGACCAGAACTTCCATAATACACATACGAAGAAGAATGGCAGAAATATACGAATGAATTGAACACCAAGACTTACACCGATGGAAATAACTTATCTCTCCTGATCTCTATGAAATCCCTTTAGACTCAGACGTTATGGGTCTCAGAGATATACCACACAAACTTTATTTTCAGAATTAAACTCCCAGTAGAAGCAGGGGTTTGCGTGCGAGGTTTTGTCATAATAATATAGACACCACACTCCTCATCAGCACCAAAGAAAACACGAAGCGGATGTAGAGTATATAAATATATTGGTATTGTTTATCATCATTTATTCCTTCGCTTTCTCCTGTTGCTGGAGTCAAAAAAGACTGTCAATTCTTAAATATATGAGATTTTTAATTGAGCTTCCGTTTATCCAACTTCTTGTTAAAGTGTATATTAATAAAGTTTGATGCATAATAAACAGATAATAAACAAAGACTTTCTATGGATACCTAGACGAAGAAACAACGTAGGAAACGCGTATGTTGACTGAAGTAATTAGTCGCAATAGTCTCATTAAAAGGTCACACAGAGACACATGAAAGTAAAATTAGTAACAGAATATATACACACAGCTAGAAAACATAGCTCAGTATAATCATATGAAAAGAGTAAATATACAAGATTGAGTCTATCGGTTAAAAAACCATCCCTTCAGTAAGGCATGTCCATATTTGCGCAAATACAAGTGATCAAGTGCAATTGACAGACGCGTTGAAAGTATTTGGAAATGTTACAAGTGTGGTAGGAAGAAAGGAATTCATTCAAAATATGAATACGGTGCTGCAAGAAAATTTGTTATCATGAAACATTCTACAGTTCCTATCTGCATTCTGAAACGATATCAAAAACTCAAAAGAATTTGTCTAATATACCATTAAAATGACAACTGCACTAAAAGAATTTCTTTGACCAAAAAAATATCAGTTTTTTTTTATGCTAACAATGTCTCCATTTAAGTGTTGAAATTGAAAGTACTTTGGTTTGAAATGATACCAACCTTTAGAACCTGGGTTACTCCTCACCATCTCGAAAAAATCTACCAGGTCCACTTTAGGACATAATTTAACAATTATATTAATGATATATATATATTATTATATATATATATATGATATTATAATATATATATATGATGAACTGAATACACAACTACATAATCAAAAATAATTATAGCGGTAGGTGCAATACTAATGAATTGTATAAAAACTTAATTACACCAAGTGAGATAAACAAACGACTCTTAGATAACCTAAAATTTAAAATGTAATCGTGTATAATAATTCCTATCAGTATTATAGGTATGGATAAGTGATTAATTAAGCTAAAAATGTAAATTTAGTCTAATCCAACGTTTTCACTAAGTATGTAAAATCTTATTGTATCAATTCTGTGATCAAACAAATGAATATAAATAGTACCTCATGATCCTTTGATATAGATACACAAAAGTTAATAGTGCATTAAAAATTTTAGTTGGCTTAATTGTAAAGGCTACAAATCAGCTTTTCAAAGCATAAGATAAAGTACAGATCATGAAAATTTAGTTGTAATTGGCTAAAAAATTCATATAATTTTCGAAAAACTAATATATATACATAAGGCAAAAAATTATATCAAAAAGAATAATAAAAGCTTCTATGATTCTTAATGTGAGTTTGTAAGGGATATTTTATATACAAACACTAAGTAATTCATCTATAATAAATCAGTTAAATTTTAGCGGCCTTATAAATGAAGATGAAAGTAAAATAATATATAGTTTAAATAAATTAGTTAATTGCAGATTTAAAAATAAAATATAGTACGGTGAGATATGGAGCGATTTTACGTTATTGTAGTAGTATGATTAAGAGTGATTGTTTTGAGAAATAGTTCTTGGATAATTTTTGACTAAGTATAATAAAAAGTTAAATGTAATAAAGAAAAGGGAACATAAGTAACAAAAATTTGATTTTATGCTCGTATGTTTGCACAGGACTAAACTGGGCTCCTGTTAAAAATATCAAAAAGGATAAATACGTAATACGAAGTTGTAGAGTTGGAGTCGAATTTTGGTGGTGCAACTTAGTATTATTGTGCTGTAGTCAGAGTCGGAAGTAAATTTGGTTTTGCTGCAATCAGTCATGTAAATTTGGTTGTGCTGCAATCAGAATCAAAAGTAAATTTGGTTGTGCTGCAATCAGAGTCAAAAGTAAATTTGGTTGTGCTTCAATCAGAATCAAAAGTAAATTTGGTTGTGCTGCAATCAGAATCAAAAGTAAATTTGGTTGTGCTGCAAGCAGAGTCAAAAGTAAATTTGGTTGTGCTTTTATTTGGCAGCATTAAATTTGGTCCTGCTTTCTTTCCGGTACGCTAACATTTGATTGGCTAGGCTAGAAAGAAAATCAATTTGGTTGTGCTTTTTGAACACTCGAGAGAAGAATCTTTTCCCCCCGAAACATTTATCATTCCAAATGCAGGCCATGCTTCAATCAGTCAAAAGTAAATTTGGTTGTGCTTCAATCAGTCAAAAGTAAATTTGGTTGTGCAGCAATCCGAGTCGAAAGTAAATTTGATTGTGTTGCAGACAATCGAAAACAAATTTGATTGTATTGGAGTCGGAATAGAAAACAAAATTCATTGTTCTGCAGTCTGAGTCAGTAGCAAATTTAGCTCAGCATCAGTCGAAGTCAAAAGCAACTTTGGCAGAGCTGGAGTCAAAAGTTGGAATGTTGGAATGAAGTTTGGTGATTGTTTTGAAGGAGCAGAAAGCCAAGCTGATTTTTGGGCGGGCTTTCCGATTCAGAGTCTTCAGATTCTACACCTTCTGCTTTTCTTAATTTTTCAGCCAACTGTAATAACTCAGGCGAATAAGAAAAAGACACATCCATCCCGAACTCCTAAAAAATCGTTTCGAGGTGTTTCCTCTCTCTCTACCCTTGATTTGCTCTCATTATATTATTAATTTCTATTATATTATTATTCGTACTGTATTATTGATTTGCTCTATTATTTTCATTTGAACAAAAACCATGCTTTTGATATTTTGGAGTTCACAATTCTAACCCTTTTCCTTGATATAATTTTAAGCTTGAACGCCGCGTACATGGTTCATTATTAAAATATTTTTGTTCAAAATATTTGATTTTTGAATCCAAGTTCCAGAACCAAACTAAAAAATGGTTTTGAAAAATGGAAAGCAAAAAATGCGATAATTTTTTGTACTGGTCATTCTAGGCATCTGAAATTTTGGAGTCAGCAACTAATAACTGATTGATTACTCATTACAGATGCACACTTGAGACATGGACAGGGGAATATATCACAAAAGGAAAAAAAAAAAATTCAGGACATTTAAAGTAATTTTACTTTTGAGTATACCAAAAATATCTTAAATACTCGAGACCTCGAGCCAGTTCTACTACAACTATATACTTTTTAAATTACTCATGATGAGAGAAGTACGATAAATCGGTTATGCATCATTTGTTCGAATTATTTTATCAAAAATAATTTTTCTTTAGTAGACTACATTGGTAATTATTAATTTTTTTCTGCTCATAAAAATCAATATAAATTTTTTTTAGGTCTCCATATACAAGGTGGGGAAGATTTGTGCATCTTTTTTTATTTAGATAATTTTTTTAATTAAAGTTTAATACCAAAAATATTAGATATTGTTAATCTGTTCATTCAAATGTATTCAGACACACACTTTGGCATATACCAAAAAAAAATTATGTAACATAACAAATGGGTTATCTATCGCCTTACTACATACGCTCTTCTGAATTTTTCATGTTCAATCGGATGACTACAAAAAAACAAATTATGCAATTTGTTTTCAAATCTTCCTTCTTTGTTCTGAAATTCGACCATATGCTGGAATTTTGGTTTACAAATATCAAATATTTGGAGGAGTGTAGGAACTGATCTGATTAATGGCTTTAACATAGTTGAATTTTCAAGTTACTTTTGACAAAAAATGTAGGAGGTGAACCTAAAAATGTCAAAAACATGGTTTAAAGTTATTAAAAGACAAAAGCTTTCGAATTTCAATATGTCCAGTAAAATACGGTTCTTTGCTTTTATCTTGGTGGAAAATCACTAAAAATTATTAAAATTCCAATTTGACTTCCAAAAATCAGGATTTGAATGGAAAAACTTCCCCCTTCCCAATTTGAAATTTTTTTAAACCCATTAGTACCAGGCTGCATAAATATAGGCCACAGAAGAATTTACCTCTGATCTTTCACATATAATTATTAGGACAGAGAAAGCAATGCTTTTCAATTTTTAAAAATAATAATAATAATAATAATAATAATATGATAATAAATAAAATAATATATTATAATAATACTTAAAAATAATAATAATCCCATAATAACTATAATATGGTTTGGATCATTATGGAAAGGATGGAATAATAGTCTAGTTGGAGTTAAGTGGTATGTATAGTTTGTGTTAGTGTTTGCTTGGGACTCGATTGGCTGGAAAGGACTGAAGAATTAAAAGTAGATCAATTAAAGAAAATGTCTGAAGGAAAAGAATGCTAATTTGGCAGATGCGAGAAGAAAGGTGCATAATATGTGAATGGCTAGGTATTGTGAGCAAGTATGGTTGTGGACCTGGCTCAGGGGATAAACCCCACATTGATGAGATACCACAGTGAGGGTCCGTTGCAGTTTTGTCAAGCCCTAGGGTTAATTTTATTTTTTTGACTGAAGAGCTCTCACTTAAAGGTATGGAGGGAAATGGGTCCGGGGGATTGGAAGGGGGGG
>JABUQX010053755.1:0-5000 GCA_015478945.1 Trachelipus rathkii | reverse complement strand
GTTGAATATGATGATAAAAGTTCATTAAAATTAGCTTTAATCTAATTTCTTTTCCAAATGGATAAAACTCCAATCACAATAGTTGAAATCAGCCATTTGTAATATAAACCATTTGTTAATTTTTATTTCTATTTATTAATCCAAAATCACAAGAGCTGATTCCAAATTGTTTGTAAAAAAGTGACTTTTATGAAAAAATAAGCGTTCGTAAGCTTGGAACAATATTCGTGCTAAAGACTGGGTAAGCAGTTGTCTATATCGGAGCGTCAGACACTCAAATGAAAAAAACGATAACATTAACATCCAGAGTACGACAAATATCGCGTAACAAGCATTGAGCGAAAGGAAAAATCTCACACTTTTTTGCTCGATCGCGATATCATTATATTCTGAATTTTTTTAAACTTTGAAGACCCGTAGAAAACTTAAATATAGAATTATTCCCATGGTTTACTTTAATTAATTACTGACTAAGAGCCGACATATATATTTTCCAAACATTTTGGCCTATAACAGAACCTAAGTTATGAGCAATCAGATAGGTGGATAATGAACAACAATTTGCCTAGAAAAAAAAAAGAATACTACTCTAGAGAGACTCCCCATTGTTAATCTTTACTGAACATGGTTTTTAACAGTAGAATAATGTATAGGTGTATAGAGGAAATCGCAAAAAAGTTCAGAGTTGACGAGAGAAACCCGCAGAAACTTTCCGGTCGGAATTTTTTTCAAAAAAATTCTGGTTCCAGTAATCCCTAATATATATATTATATATATATATTATATATATATTATATATAATAATTATATATATACCATATAATATCCATATATTATATATCATATATATATATTATATAATTATATATTATATATATAATCATTTAACCTTCTTCCCCGCGACAGATACTAGAGAGATAGCAGTGCATGACGATACCAAAATAGTAGAAGAACACAGAATGTAAGTCAAAAATAAGTCCTCCCCCCCCCCATACCTTTAAGTGGGAATTACATACAAAAAAAGAAGAAATTCGGCCTAGGGCTTCATGTGATTGAGAGGAACTCACTATAGTATCATCCATCAATGTAGGGTTCATCTCTTTGGATCAGAATGGCTCACGACCATAACCGCTCTCAAAAAATCCTGCGCATTGTTACTCCTATTGATGCCATACAGTTTTTTCTCACCCTCCTGCTCAACTACGCATACTTTTCCTGATTCAAACCTACCTTTTTCATGTCAGGGTCCTCACCAGCCGTGCACTTACCAACAATTAACACTCACAATACACTACACTCATACACATTCACATAACTAACCGACAATCATCCATCATTTCTATATGACCAAACCATTTCAATGTACCCTCTTTTATCCTCATAGTTACACCTTTCTTCACACCATACAACTCCCTAATGGTCTCATTCTCCATTTTGTCGATTCTTCTCCATCCACCAGAAACATGCCCTAACCCAATTTGTCCATATGAAAATTCACCCACCTTCAGATTTCAAAAACTCTCATTTCCATCACCATAGTTCACTATATACATTCAACACATGTAACACAAACAACTAATCTTCCCATGCAAAACCATTAATGCCAGTCAAGGCTTAAGTCAAAATTGTTATCGGGCACCAAGAATCTCTAATCGCACCAGCCCACTTCCTACATTCCAGCTTTCCTAAACCCTAGACTGCGATTCAACGCGTTTCTTTTCATCCAATACATCAAAAACATAAAATATCCACTAAATATTAAACCCAGAAGCTTGTACCAGTTGCGCACCATCTAACATAACTTCGCATCGCGGACTGTCCTCACTCGCTACCATAACTTTTATCTTATCTACATTTACTATCAGACCCTTTCTTTTAAATACCTTGCAAAACCCTTCTACCATTCCTTTCAAACTCTCTTCAGATTCTCCACACAAAACCAAGCATCCGGGTATAATGAATAGGGAACCCTCCACTCACTTTCATTCTCCATCTCCCCAACATCTTCCCCTTCCATCGCTACTTCTAATTCTTTCATAAACCCCATCCATATACAAATTGAATAACCAAGGAGACACAATACATCCCTCCTTGATTGTGCCATTAATATTAAAATATCCACTTTCAACTCCATTTAATCTTACACACACTTCACTATCGTCATAAATACTTTTGATTCCATTCTCAACTTTTAAATTATTTTGAAAACCTTTTTTTTTCACAGTGGTTTTCAAGGCTGCATCCAAAATGGAATTCTGTTGAAACTGCGAATAATTTATTCTTCTTCGCAATATTTTTCGACGATTTGATCATAACTGTTTCAACAGCTGAAAATTCTGAGTATAATCTGGCACCCTTCTATAACTACAACTATTAATAAGAGGTCTCATTACATGCACACAATTAGTTTCTAGAGTCAAGTAGATTGTCAAATCAGAAATAAGAATCCAAATCAACAATAGCCTATGCCCTTGAGGATGCACACACTAACCCTTTCAACCAAAAAAAGTATCACGCATAAATCTTCCTACATAGCAATACAATTCAAACCCTCTTATTATTCCTCTATAGTTTTCCTCAACACCAAACCTGCTTCCCCATATAAAACCAATACCATTAGAACTCATTATACAAGCGTTTTACTATTATTGCTCACCGCTAATCCTTGGAGCTGTAATCCCTTCATAAACGCTTTGTTACACCAACTTCCACATACCACGTAAATCAGCAAAAATTCATTCGACTCCTCAAGATAAAAACTTGCTTGATTAATTCAACCAGTAAACTCCATCTATACCATGCAGATTTGCCATTCTTCAAACTTTCATGCACAAATTCTTAAATTTATACCTCTACCTCTCTCTCAAAATACTTATTTCTTCTTGGACCTCAAACCCACACTATTCACTATCACCTCTCATTAATCTCAACCCGAACAGGATAACTTTCACTTTATGTTATAGTATTCATTACCAGTGTTTTTACCAACACCGACACGTCAATTACAATAAATCGCATAATGCCACTCAAAGGACCCCAAGTTTTCATCAGCGTTATTTGAGACCACAAAAGTAAGAAGAAATACTGAGGCCCTACAATTGACTAGGCTATACAGTATAATTACATATTGAAGAGTAGATACTATGTGTAAAGACATTAAAGAATACGTTATTAAAGGAGCGAATTGAAGGACAAACACCAGACTTTCTTTTAAGAGGAACCATCATTCCGGTAAAACTCAATTACAGGATAAGCCATGAGTTTGCTGATGAGGAGCAGAATTAAAATTCGTCAGCCAGGCACCGGTTTAAACTATAAAGACATAGGTCAGAAGTCCAAAAGGTGCTAGAGAAATATCCCCATAACATAACGGAGCTCTTTTAGAGGAGGACGACAATTACGAGCTCCTAAACGCCAATGGCTGCAAGCTTGATAATCAAGCCAACAACGCATAGGACTATTTAACGTTTTAGACGTTTTTTCTTCATTTAGCTGATTCTACTCATAAACTTTTTTCAACTCTATTGATTCCCTAGTCACATGATATTATATTCATTACATACATAACTTCTATTCTTTGGAGATTGATTGGCATAACATTAATCGACATTGGATTTTACAACACAGATTGATTCAAAATATCACCTTCCTTATTTAACTGCTTGTATTACCTCTTCCTATATCCTCATCTTGGCATTCCCTACTTCCTATTTTAAAACGCATCCACATATTTCCCCTTGGCAATTGCAACCTCGGAAGGCCACAACATGGAGTGTACTCTTCATTTGCATCCAGATTGTTCAGCTTGGAAAATGTTAAGGGTCAGTCTGGTAGTATGAATCATTCAACCTGCCATAATTATCTTGTAAGTGCCTCCTCAAACATACGGCTTTCCTTAATTACCGAGAATATAGGTTTACAGGGTTTTAACTTTTTCACTCTTAATTCAAACTAGCTAGGATCCAGAAACCACTAAGTTGGACGGAAGCTTTCTATATTATCACTTTTCTTCTCCATCCATGACCCAACTAACGTTAATGCTTACATAGAAGCACATCATGATGAAAATCTTGTATTCCAATCGATCCACAACGGGGACTCCCCACTGATTTAACCATCATCAATGGAGTATAGGTATGGCCTTAACAACATCTTCATTAAACACAAAATCAATCAATTCCTAACTTTGTATACCTCTCTATTTTCCCGGGTTTGTGAATTTCTGGCGCCAATGATTAATATTTGTAATACTGAGTGTTTTGCAAAGGTTTTATTTTGTGGATTATTAAGGATATGTTTTTCTGTATTTAACTAGAGTCATTAACAGTTTATATTAATTTTGTGATAATTTTTATTAAGTTTTCCAGAGCCATAGGCTAAGTTAGCATCTTTATAAAATTTTTTTATATGCTTTAAGTCAAGGCTAAGCAAGTTTCAAAGCTGTTTAATTATTAACTGGTTTTAAATATTAGTTTATTGCATTTTAGGATTTAGTGATATTAGTAAAACTGTAGTTGGTAAAATACTAGGTTTAAGTTAGTAATAATTTAAAGTAGGTATGTATGCTCTGTGTGATAGCTGTTGGACTGAGGAGAATATGTGAATAGCTGTCCTGTTTTTGTATTTTTAAAATGCAGAGAATGTGTTGTAAGGGGAGATTGTAAGACTGAGTGAAAAAAAATTTGTGAATAAATTTGGTATTCAAGTTGAGAAAGGAGGGAGTGGATACAGGGGTAAAAAGGAAGTGATTCACCTAGGCCGGAAGATGAGAGGGAAAGGCTAAAAGTAGTATGTTAATTATAAAGGTCTGAAGATGAATGAGAGTTGTTAAGACAATTGAAATAAGAATTGGATCTTCAAAAGTCAGTCCAGCCTGTGAGAGACCTGCATGATAATCAGGGTTTGACTGGTCTTCCAGATGGGGAGGGATCGAGAGAAGGGCCAATGGTAAATAATACTTAGTTTTCTAAAGGGAAAGCAAGGCATTGCAATATGGAGAT
>JABUQX010053754.1:20000-30000 GCA_015478945.1 Trachelipus rathkii | reverse complement strand
TATTTATTTAATTATATTTATTTAATTCTATTATTATTAATATTATAATTCATTATTATTTAATATATTATAATTTATTAATTATTATTATTTATAATTTATATTATTTATTATTATTAGTTTTATATTATATTATATTATTATTTTATAATATTATTATATATTTAATATATATTATATATTTTTATAATTATTATTAATTTATAGGAACTCATAAACATCGCTCTGATAAATTTATTATATATAATTAAGCTTTTTTGATATATTATTATTACGCTCGAAGGTATCTATTATTAATAAAATAAAATTTATATTATTATTATTTATTATTATCATAATTTATATAAAATTTTAAAGTATTTAATGTTGTTTTAATTTATATATAACATAGAACAATTATATTATCCATCTTATTCGATCATTCAAAAGTATTATTACTATTATATATATTATATATTTTTTACATATATCCTGCAATATCATTTAATATTATTTAACTTTAATATTATATATATATATCTTTATGATATTTTTTTGTTAATATTAATTAATAATTGATGATTTATAAATATATTATGTTAACATTTAATAGACTTATAATTGGTTCAATAATATTATCATTTATTTGTTTTTTTATTTTATAATTATTTTTAATTTTTGTTTATTATTATTGTATATTTGTTACTACATACTATTAATATTATTATATATACATATATACTTTCAATTTTCATTTTATTATGGAGTTTTTATAATATTTATATTATATTTATTATTGTTATCACTAATAATGACTAATGGTTCAATCTATTTTATTTTGAAGCGTTTATTGTTGTTTACAATTTTAAACATTTCTTTATAATTATTACTACGAGTAATTTTAATTTTTGTTTAAATTGTTTGTGATTAAAATTAATTTTATAATTAAAATTATATTTATAACATTTATATATATATTATACATATAATTATATTATTATATATTATATTATATCTTTATTATTATATCAATTATATTATATCTTTTTAAAATTTAATATTTTTTATAATCTCTAATTATTTTATATACTTTAGGATATCCGATAGAATTAACCTCTTATATTAGATATTTAGGAGACTTATTAAATTTTGTTATTCAAGTTCTTATTATTATTCCTATTAATATATATATGTAATTTTTATTATTATTTATAGTTTTATTATTTTACCACCAATACCATATATTATTAACAACTGCTTATTATTTATTATTATAATACTAATAATATTAAACTACTAATAATAGTCTCATAGACGATGTTAAGTTAAAGCTTCTTTATTAAGGGTTGTAAAGAGAAGTGATGGAAAATTATTTCTTTATTGAAATAAATAATTATAATTAGGTTAGCTAAGAGAGGTGAATGGATTAGCTATATTCTCCCACAATTCTTATGCCCAAACACTTCATAAATAGTAGATATATTTATTTGTAATTTTTTAGTGTGTGGATTATATTCAGTACGAACCTGTATTTAGTGCTTGCGAAAAGATTATATATAAATTGACATAATTTAAATATTATTAAGCTTAAAAACTATTATTAAGTTATACTTAAGGTATCCAATACTAAAAGTTATAAAAATTTATTATTTTAGGGTTAATAAACGTAACCTTTAACACGTAACTATATCTATTAACAGTAGATGTTTTCTAGGTACATAACTGATAATTTAATTTAAATAATAATCTCAACAACTAAGAAGAATTCGAAAAAGAACTTAAATTTATTATATATAGGTATACCGGTACCATGAGTATTATTTTATTTTTACCTACTCATAACTGAACGAAAAAACTAAAAACGTTTAAATCAAGTTATACTTATAAGAATATATGGATTAATAATTCGATATTATAACGATGCAATGTCGAGAAATGTCTTTTAGGTTTGGTATATTTAATTCGAAATTATTAAATTATGTAAATTATTAATTTAATGGGAATGTTATTGCTATAAATATGTTGAATATTATAATGAAACTCTATGTTATTCACTTATAATCTATAAGAAGGGAGTTGAATTAACACATTGAAGCGCTCACAATAGGAATGAAAAGCTATAATAATATTTGCTATATATATATATTTTAGTATTTATTTTTTTATTTTGAACTTTTTCCTTTAATTTAAAAAATATGAAGTATTGGTTTATGAAATTAGGTGTTTTATGGTCATTAAATTTGGAGGTGGTTTTTTAAAAAACTACAGGGACATCACCCAATTAGTCTTTAGGGTTGAAGTTTCGGGGCTAATAATTATCAAATGCATGGAGGTAGTACATGGGGGCCCCCCCCAGTGTGGTACTTACTATATCTAATATATATATATATATAATAATATATATATATATATATATATATATATATATATTATATATATATCTATTACTATAATAATATTATTATATAATAATATATATTATTTATATATATTTATATATATATATATATATATTATATATATATATATATATAAAATTTTTTAAAATCCATATTTTTTACCATTTATATATATAATTATATATATATTATATATATGTATAGCTAATACATTTCATTTCATGCTATAGATTCCGAATAGGTCAATCAAGAAATATATCATAGCTGAATGTAAATATTTACTCAATTCTTGGCAACATTAATGAAGCAGGCATTGACGTTGCGAAGGGGGTTTTATTATCGGAATTAAAGTCCATAATATTAGAAGTGACGGTGAGATAGTATATTATTTTAATACTAAAGTATATTTTTTATCACTATACGCATATCTAACCTAATAATCAATATTATACGGTCATTTTCATATGTACCTATCTACTATAATAATATCTTTATCCTGTCTACTTATCAAATTGTTAGATAATCTTATCTGTGAATACAAAAATTAGAAGAAGTTATCCTTCAATCGTAGCTCATTAGTTATCGATTAAATTTATCCTCAAATATATATACTATAACTCTCTTACTTCGTTCAAAAAATATAATATATACGTGTTGAGTTAATTGATTCACCATACAGTTGTCCGATTCTTGGCTATTATTATCACTTACAACATTTTGCAGGTTTATTCTACGTATTTTTTTTATTTTTTTTTTTTTTTTTTTTTTCTTTTTTTTTTTTTTCTTTGTTGTTTTGTTTAATTAGTTTAGTTGTGTTGTTGTTGTTGTTGCTCTGGTAATATTTGTTGCTGTTTTTGAATGCAGTGTTATGTCAGCCATTTAATTTATGTTTTTTTTTTTTACAAATAGCAGGAAGGCTCACACTTACATTAACGTATGCTCATCAGAATTTCAGGTAATCCTTTTTTTAGAGAGCGCGTCATCATCCATTAATTCTCCCTTTGAATAGTATATATTAGTAAGTTGACGCTCTATGCGCAATAAGGTCGCATAGTTAGCGCAATACTAATTTATTTTAAAAAGGCTACGACTACAGCAAGGGCACATGCCAGTATCTACTAACTCATTTGCGTACTTAATATATTATAGTACCTATATTAGCGTATATTACTTAATGAATACAGTGATATCGAACAAAGCATTTAATTATTATATTTTTATACCCTTTATAAAAAGTATTTAAGAAAATACTTTAATTAGAAGCTTTAGGATACATTAATACGTTGTTAATTACTATTTTTAAAACCAGTGGTTTAATTATATTTAAATCTATTTAATATCATTAATATATTATATTTATAATATTATATATATATTATATTATATAATATATATATTATATAATATTATATATTATTTATATTTATATTATATTATATAATTACATATTTATTATAATATATATTATATATATTATATATATTATATTATTTATATTATATAATTAAATATATTATTATATTAATTATATATATATATTTATATTATTATATATATATTTATAATATATTTATATAATATATTATTATTAATATATATATATATGTATATTATTATTATTATATTATATTATATTATATATATAAATATATATATATATTATTAATTAATAGTATATATATATAATATATATATATATATATATATATAATATATATATATATATTATATTCATCGATTCATATTAAATATATTTTTGTATTAAACATTCATATTTAAATATTTTTATATTAAATATTTATATATATTATAATATTTAATATATAATATATCTATATATATATATATTATTATAATATATATATATAATTATATTTTAATATATATTAATATATATATATATATATTTAATATATATATTATATATCTTATATATTATTATATTTATATAATATAATATATAATATATATATTAATATATAATATATATATATATATATATATATTATATATATATATATATACATATATTTAATTCTATATATATAGTATATTATATATTATTTATATTATTATATTATATAATATATATATATTATGGATACAACTGATTATTTAAATTTCTTTAATATTTTTATTTTTAGTTATAGATCTTTTTATCACTAGTTAATTATATTAAGATATTATATCTTTAATAAAAGATTAAATTAATATTTGCAAATAAGACTATTATTAAATTATTATATTAATGTATCTTAAACATATACTATAATATCCCTTAATTTGACTTTACAAATACATTAATTTATTATTTTCATAATTATTATTATATTACATATATATATTTACTTTGTGGCTTTTATTGATTATTATTATTGAATATCCTTATTTCTTCTTCTTCTTCATATTATAATTATTATTATTAATTATTTAATTATAAGGATTGTTATTAATTATTAATTATATAATTGTATATTAAATTTTAAATTAAGTTAATGAGAATTATTTAATTATTATTTAATTGTAAATTTACATTTTGAAATACATTTTAAAATTTTACAAACGTAAACAGGTAATTTTAAGTTACAGGTGCAATGCTTAGGTATAGTCGAATCGGAGCTTGAAAATCGATTTTTTAAAGAGGTTTCACGCTCCTTTTTTAAACTCGTTCTTATTGTTCAGGCGCTCCGGCTCTAGCTTCCGACTCCAATTATGACTTCGACTAATAATCCCAAACATCTGAAAACTTTCTGACTCCGGATTTCTGTTTTATCCCGGTTTCAACCAAAGGCTCAGGCCACCCAAAACAATTAAGTTCAGTTCCTCCAGAATAACATTTGAACTACCAATTCAATCGTCAGAGACCGTTTTTATTATTATTATTATTATTATTATTACTTATTATTAATTATTATTATTATTAATTATATTAATTATTTTTATTTTTTATTACAAAAGAAGGGATTTGATGCAAATTTCTCCTCTTTGGGTTCGGGCCTAAAGTTTTCAACCAGTTTCTGTGCAGATTATTTTTGCTTTTGATGTTTGCTCAAAGACGACGCAGCCCATAAATTCTTACAGTTCTAGGCATCATGTTGGCAGTTCAAATTTCATTCATTCATAACCTGATATATATATATTATATATATATATATATATATATTATAATATATATTATATAGTATATATAATATATACTATATATTATATATATATATTATATTATAATATATTATTTATATATATATTATATTATATATATTATCTATTATACTAACTCTTTCTATATCAATTTTATCTAATATCTATACTAATATTATTCTATTATTATTTATTTACATATCAATTTAATATATATTTTTATTAATAATTTATAATTATATTATATATATAATAATATATTATATTAATATAATTTTAATATTATATATATTAATAATATTATATATATTTATAATACTATAATATATATATATATATATATATTATATATATGTATATATATTTATATATGTATATATATTATATATATTATATATATATTATCTATTAATATATATTATATATATATTATAGATATATATATAAGATATATATATTATATATATATATATATATTTGAGTAGGTGGAAAAGATCGTACTGCTACTGAGGAAGCGACAAGCTGGGACAGGAAGAACCGCCTTAGGGGAAGGATCTCTAACGAACGCGAAAAACGTGGAGGCGAGGAAATTCCAAATCCTAATTTAGTAGTCGGGAGTACGAGAACTGCGGGAATGCGCGTGAGAGGTGGACCCATCGCAAGGAAGATCAGAAAAATTAAAGGGAAAGTGGATCGGCGAAGAAAAAAGTATAATCCTATATAGTAGTTTAAGTTGGTTGAAGCATGCAAAAAAAAGAATTAAACGGAAAGACAGATTTCAGACAGGAGACCGTAAGCGTTCATCAGGGGGTCCTAGAGTGGACGGAGGGGAGAAGCTTTTTGGCCGGAAAACGGAGAGTGCAGGGCAAGTCCAACGAAAATAAACCGAATTGTAGTAGGTGTATGAAGGTTACAAAACCGACTAGTAGGAGGGGGTTCGTTTGGACATAAGATAGCTATAAATAAAATTAGTGTGGCCGATATGAAGGCGGGTCAATACAACCTCTAGGTGACGTTGAAGGCAGCAGGAAGAAGGCGGACCGAAACCCGTTGCGGATGTTGGGAAATAATCGGGAAAAGGAAGGTAGTCCATATGCAGAGCATCGGTGAGAAACCCCGAGCCGTTACAGAGGCAAGTTTAGAATGCCGGTCCACCTCTTCATTACCCGGAATTCAGACATGAGAAGGATTCTGGGGAAATGTTAGAGATTTATGTCTGGTTAAGGCAAGGTAGAGGAAGCGCTGGGTAATAAGGATAAGGGGATTCCTAGTGGTCAGATCCTGTAATGCCAAAAGTGCACTACGAGAATCCGAATAGAGAACGTAGGAAATGGGATTGTTAATGCGGATAATCCTCGAGACAGTCAGCAGAAGAGCTGTAATTTCTGCTGTAAAAACGAATGAATGAAAGGGAAGCGTATGAGAAACTATGAGGTCCGAAAACACAGTCGAGGTGCTAACACCCTCCCCAGATCTCGAACCGTCCGTGTACACGGAAACGGAGTCCGCTTGGGTGACAAAATGGGAGAGGGAAGCAACCTTTAAATGTGCGGGATGGTATGAAGACTTCGTGAGTTTGAATAATTCGAAATAGAACGTAGGAGCCGAGAAAATCCTATGAATGTCAATATCATGGAACGTAAATGGAAGGACCCGAAGGAGGGGTATATTGAGACGGGAGAGGATACCAGACACCGCAATTTCAAATGGCCAATAAGGAGGAGCCTGCACCACACGTTGAAGAAGGGGTGTTATGTCCGATGGAGATGGCGTCTGGAGACGGAAGAATGACCTACACATTAGATATTCCCTGCGAAGGGACAGAGGCATTGTGTTTGATTCAGCCTCCAGAATGACCTTCGGAGATGAGCGAAAAGCGCCAGTTGCGATACGGATGGCGGAATTTTGAAAGGGATCTAGGAGACATAAGTAAGAGGGACTATAATCGAATGTTTGAACAAGATCCTGGAAGATTGTACAAAAAACTGAGAATTGATGAAATCAAAGTCACTGAACCTCCAAAAAAAAAGAGGATATTGAAATATTTTGGAAAAACATCTACGAAATTGAAAGACAACATAACAATGAAGAAGAAATAATAAATGATCTTCAAATAAATAACATCAATGAAATGGAAATTGGAGAAATAAGTCAAAAAGAAATAAAGAAAGTTCTCGTAAAACTCGATAATTGGAAAGCACCTGGACCTGATAAAGTCCAGATTGTATATGTAAAGAAGGTCACGGTACTGATCAGCTCCCTAACAAAATGTTTAAACAAATTGATAAATGAAAGAGAAGCCATTCCAGAATGGCTGACAATAGGAGATACTAACCTCATACCAAAAATTGAAGAAACTAAAAATCCAACAAAATACAGACTTATAACAGCAATAATAGCATCTAGAATAAACAAACATGTAGAAAATAATAGTATAAACCAAGAACAGAAAGGATGAATCAGAGAAAGTATGGGCACAAAAGACCAATTATAAAAATAACTAACAAAATGGTTCTTGAAAATAGTAGGAAGAACCAGAAAATCTAAGCATGACCTGGATAGATCATAATTAGTCATATGACAGTGTTCCCCATAGCTGGATAATAGAAATATAAAAATATACAAAATAAATAAAAAATAACAGATTCTGTAAAAGAAGGAATGAGGCAATGTAGGGTCAATTTAAAACTAAAAAATAAAATGGGACTGATTTTTGTTGAAAAAAACAATATGAAATGAAGCATCTTCCAGAGGAATTTGTTATCGCCACTGCTCTTCATTTTGCCCATTATCCCTTTAAGTAATCTAGTAAATAAATTACAAAATGGATATAGAATTAACGCACTTAACGAGAAATCAAGCAGAGTAATTTTCCACCTGTTTTATATGGATGACCTAAAATTATATGTCCCAAACAAGGAAGAAACAATCAAGCAGGTGGAGGTAGTCAAGAAGTTCTCCGAATATATATATATATATATATATATATATATATATATATATATTTTATGTTGACAATTTAGTCTCTATTTCTAATATATTATATCTGCGCTGGCTGAGGCACAACAATTGAAGGTGACCATAAGCAGTAGCGAAAGTACTAGTTTATTTAATGGAAGTTTGGTTTGGATAAATGTTCTTTCCTTACACTCAGGAAAGGGAGAAGAACGGAAAATGAGAACATCACGATTGATGTACCATCATAAGGCAACTGGAGCAAGAAAATACTTATAAATATCTAAGAGTGGAGGAGTTGGAGAAAGTGGAACATAAGTTAATGAAAGAGAAACTGGAAAGAAAAAAATTAAAAACAACCAAAGCGATATTAAAATCGGAATCGAGTGCTAAGAATAAAATAAAAGCCATCAAGACATTAGCTGTACCTGTCATCCTATACAGTTGTGGAGTGATAGATTGGTTCCAGGAAGACCTTAACAAGATTGATATAAAGAAGAGAAAAATGTTAAATGCCAATAAAACGATTTATAAGAGCAGATCTTGTCTAGAATGTACACAGAACGCAGAGAAAGAGGAGTGGGGTTAGTGAAAACAGATTACATATACAAAAGAAAAGCAATAGGGATAAGCCAATACCTGGAAAGCTCAGAAAACAAATTCCTCCAATGGGTGTGTCATCATGAAAGTGGCAAGCCAACAACTTCTATAATTAAAAAAAACGGACTACATGAATACAACAACATTAGAGTGGAACAAGACCAAAGGTGGGAAGAAAAAACGCAAAAGGAAAAGACTATAAAATATTTAAAAAATTTGAAGCAGAGATGATGAAGAAACGTATCAAACCAGTGGAGACAAAAAACAATGGCAACGGAATACAAGAAAATCATAGACTAGGGGTGGCCAACCCATGGCGCATGCGCCAAACGTGGCGCATTGGATGATTATAAGTGGCGCATTGCTACGGGCTACTTTTTGGGAGATTTTATATAAAATATAAAATCTCCAAAAAGTAGTCTATTTCTTACGAATTTATTTACTGAAAACTAAAAATTCATTTAATTTCCAGAAATTTGTTAAATCTGGCAAGATATAAAGAAGTATGTAACAAATATCGTAATGTTTATGCATTTTTTTTGTAGCGTCGACACTCATATTCAATATATTTTCACGCCAAAACCCATATTTGAAACATGATTTTAAATTACCTTGTAATAAAACATCGTCAATGTATCATCAGTTGAAATTATGTGTTTATCAGTGATAGTGAGGCAATATATATATACATATTTATCTAAATATATATACCTTTTTATTTTTTTCATAAGTGAGCAATAAGAAATTAGTGCCGTATTTTTTAAATCAAAGAATTCTAAAAAATATAATAAATTCGAGAAATCTATAGTTCTCCGATTTCTTTATTATATTTATATATAATATATATATTATATATATTATTATATTATATAAAATAATAATATATATATATATGATAATATATATTATATAATATATATCTATAA
>JABUQX010053754.1:0-15000 GCA_015478945.1 Trachelipus rathkii | reverse complement strand
AATAATTAATAATAATAAATAACAATAATAATAAATAATAATAATAATTAAATAATATAATAATCAATAATAATTAATATAAATATATAATAATTAAAAATAATAATAATAATAAATAATAATAATAATCAAATTATAAATATGAAAATAATACCAATAATAAATAATGATAAAAATAAGTAATTATTAATATATAATTAAAATAATAACTAATAATAATAATAAATAATAATAATAAAAATAATAATTAAATGATAATAATAATAATAATTAATAATAATATAATATAATAATAATATAATAAAATAAATAATAACAATTAAATAATAATAATAAATAATAATAATAAATAAATAATAATAATAATAATTATAATAATTAAATAAATAATATAATAATAAATTAATAATAATACATAAATAATAATAATAATAATAATTATAATAATATTAATAATAATAACAGATAAAATAATAATAACAATAAATTAATTAATAATATAATAATAATAATAATAAATAATAATAAATAATAAATAATAATAAATTATAATAAATTAATAATAATTCAATAATAAATAATAAACTAATAAATAATAAATGAATAAAATAAATAATAAATAATAAATAATAATAATAAATAATAAATAATAATAATAATAATAATAATCAATAATAATAATTAATAAATAATAATAATAAATAATAATATAATAATAAATAATAAAATAAATAATAAATAATAAGAATAAAGAATATATGAAATAATTAATAAATTAAAATAATAATAAAATAATAATAAATTAATAATAAATTTATAATAATAAATAATAATAATAAAATAATAATAAGTAATTAATAAATATAATAATATATAATAATAATTAATAATAATAATTATAATAATAATTAATAATAAATTAATTAATAATAATAATAATAACATAATAATAATAATAATAATAAATATAAACCAAAAATAATAATAATAAATACAATTAAATAAAATAATAATAAAATAATAAAATAAATACATAATAAATAAATAATAATAATAATATAATAATAATAAATAAAAATTTATAATAATAATATAATAAATAATAATAATAAATAATATAATAATAATAATTAATAAATAATAATAAAAATAAATAATAAATAATAATTAATAAATAAATATAATAAATAATAATATAATAATTATAATAAATAATATAATAAATACATAATAATAATAATAATAATAAATAATAATAATAATAAATAATAATATAACCTTAATAATAATAAATATTTATAATAAATTATAATCAATAATAAATAATAATATATAAATAAATAATAATAAAATAATAAGAATAAATATAATTAAATAAAATATTACATAAATAAATAATAATAAAAATAATATTAATCAATAATAAATAAATACATAATAATAGAATAATAATAATATAATAATAATAATTTAAATTAATTAATAATAAATAATAATAATAAATAATAATAATAATTAATAATAATAAAATAATAATACATAATAATAATATAAATAATAATAAGAAAAATAATATATAATATAATAATAAAATAATAATAATAAATAATAATAATAAATAATAATAATAAATAATAATAATAAAATAATAAGTAAAATAATATAATAAATAATAATAATAAATAATAATAATAAATAATAATAATTAAATGAATAATAATAATAAAATAATAAGATAATAATAATAAATAATAATAATAAATAATTAATAAATAATAATATTAAAAAATAATAATTAAATAATAATAATAAATAAATAATAATTAAAAATAATTATAAATAATAATAATAAAAAAATAATAAAATAATATAATAAATAATAATAATAAATAAATAATAATAATAAAATAATATAATAAATAATTAATAATAAATATAATATAAATTCAATAATAAATAAATAAAATAATAAATAAAAATAAAAATTAATAATAATAAATAATAATAATAAATAATAATAATAAATAATAATGAATAAATAAATAATAATAAATAATAATATAATAAATAATAATAATAAATAATTAATAATTAAATAATCAATCAATAAATAATTTAATAATAATTAATAATAATAATAATAATAATAATTAAATATATAAATAATAATAATAATATAAATAATAAAAATAATAATAATAATAATAATAATAATAATATATAAATTATAATAATAATAATAATTAACATCTGAAATATAGGATTGAACTCAAAACCTCAGCATATTTAGACTAATTTTGGTGTTCTGAGTCCAAAAAATCACCTTGGTTTTGCTCTATCAGGTCAACTTTTTGAGATACAGCCATAGGCCTAACTGACGAGCTATACATATGATAATTATCATACTGTATAGCTCGTCAGCGTAGGCCTATGGCTGTTTCTCAAAAAGTTGACCTGATTAGAGCCCAAAACCAATATGATTTTTGGATTCAGAATAAAATGCACAAGAAACAAGTATTAGACCATAGACAAATTCTCATTATTACTTTCTGGAAGATAATTAGCGAGATTATTCAAATTATATAAATGTTGCTTTTTCTATGATGTGTTTCTGTTGTCAAAATGACTATAGTTTTAACTTTTTTCTTTCCTTTCAGAGTATTGATATGGCTTAATCTCTCAGCGCGACGGTCATGCAGGAATTAATCCTTTGACGTTTTTCTGCACATCTGCGGCAGAATACACTAGTCTGGCAATTGCACACGAAAGGCCCATCCAGACTTTGTGAAAGTCAGCATGTGTCCTACACACACAGGACTATACTTTCTAACGAACGTCAGAGCTGGTGACAATGATAAGCTGATCACCACACACTCGTGGTGTTCAGAAGCGACGTGCGTTGGAATATAGTCTCCGGTCGGTGAGACGTAAGGGCAACGAGAACCAAACGTTGAAATTTGGAATTCCGATGGTAAAATACTGGAAGGGAACCATTAATACCACTGACCATTGACATCGCGATGTTTAACTATACTTGCCGCCATACACAAAACTCAATCTGGCCATACAACCGAAGAAAACACTCGGAGCAGCCCTACCAGACATACCCACCAGCACCTTCCATCTGCCCGACCAGTTCCACTTAGCTCACTCGCAAGAAACTTACCACCTGTAACCAGCATGCCAGAAGCTTCCTGGAACAGCGCACGACGCAGGCCCACTGTCCATATTGAGAAGCAGGAGATAAACAGATGAGAGTCTGACGAACACACAGAATTGTCCGCAGCCTTATTTCACAATGTGAGCTTAATGATCTTGAAGTTCGGCATCATCAGTTGTCGAGAAAGACTTCCGATCCGAGCTGTAGGTCTACCGAGACTCCAATAGAGAACAAAATCTACTGGCGGTAGGACGCGAGGTATAGCGTTCTTTTACCATACAAGCGCATCAGAACTAACATGGAGGCTAAACGTTTACTGCAAAGGAGGAAGACCTCATGTATTGCCCAAAGATGTCGCCAGGTCTTTCTTGCTAAACTCCCGGCGCATCACTCAAATATGATCCGAGAAATTTGGCGACCTCATCTACATAGAACAGTAGCAAGACGCTCTCTGAGAAAGAACAGTGCTCATACACACGGAAACGAGTCTCGCCTCAATTCTCATCATTAGCTACAATAACAACAACAACTCTCAAAGCGTGAGATAAAACATGAAGCAGTCACAAAGTACCAGTGCTCGATCAAAAATCCGAATATCAGCACCACCAATAAGGAATCATCTTGCGAGTCGACTCTATAAGATATAGAGTAACTACTCTACAAATCGGATCATCATCCAAACTACCCTTGCTTTATATGTAAGTGGGACAATCGAGACAGAGCCCAGCACTATGTGAAGAAAGAGTGGCCGGCGCGAGAGCAAGAGCAGTTAGTACCTGGGGCAAGCAACATCATAAACGAACTCTTGTTTGACCGTGGGAAAAGAATTTTGTTCCCACACGCTTCACATCAAGACTTGTGTCTACATGAAACTGTTCATCCGCGCTATAACGCTGTGGACAAGGATGGGTGAGCGTGACTTCTAACACTATGTGTCATCGAAGCCCTTCCTGGAGTCACCATTGAAGAAGCTGAAAGGCCGGATTTTCGGATTGGCCCACAGACTAACGGCAGATATACTCAAGGACAACAAGAGTTTCACGGAAACTCCAATGACACACGCACAGTTTTAACAGTAGAACGCTGCCTGGAGGTCGTTTGTATTGCAGGTGTGCTTTTAACAAAATTCTCTGCAGGGACAAGAAGGCAGCAAACTTACGGCACATTCATCAAACAGCACAATGTAAAGAACTTCCAAAACTCTCGGGTGTTTGATGAGTATAAAGATGCAATTTCCTGTATCTAACCAAATGGAGAGGTTTACCTGAAACCTTAGGTCTGCGATGTTCAAGGCGCGAGCAGGGAGAAAGCCAGTAATCCAATCAGGACATTGCGATCAAATGGAGGAAGAGGATACCAGGGGAGTGGGTCGCAGTATGCTCTTGCGGACTAACTGCTTGGTCGCTTTGAATAGAACAACCCAAGCAGCTGCTCAACACGGAAAATCGAGGAACGGGCATTTACGCCGTTACCGAATATCCTAATTTTACTATATCCACTTCTACCGCTCCACATGCTACAATGTATTAAACTTCCAAATCAAATGTAATAAACTGCCAATTTACAATTATTCCAATCTACCACCATGAATTTAATACACTTGACCATATCTTAGCCTATTGAACAAACGAGAAAAACATGCATATGATATTATAATCATCAGGAATTGGGTTATATATGGAAAAAATAAATACGATTTCTTTACACACATTTATAATGTCACACACTATGTAACAGAAACAAAAACAGACATGCATTGAAAAAAAAAGTGCAGGAATTTTAGGAATAAGAGCGAACTATAAACACTTAGATCATAATTAAGACATGAAAAAAACAGTGATGACTAAAGATTTTAAAAAAATAAACGAATTATTTTATACAATAATAAATAACTAATAAACAAATAAAAATAATAAAGTAAAGAATAATAAAATACGAATAAATAATTCAGGAATAAATAATAAAAATACATATAATAAATAAAATAAAAGGCATAATAAATAAATTGAATTACATCAAATAAATAAAATAAATAAAAGAATGTATTATTTTTTCGAGTTAAAAAAAATAAAATAAATAACAAATAAAAATAAACAACCTTTATTATATCAACAAAATCAAGTACTACTAATATACAATAATACCAATACTAACATAAATCACAACCAAATAATCTAATTATACAAATATAAACAATAAATAATCACAATTAATAATTACATTTAACAATATTGAAGAATAAATAAATAAAAATAAATAATAAATAAATCGATTTTGACTGAAGATGCATTGGCTAAATAAATCAATATCATAAATCAAATAAATACAAATACCATCTTCAACGTAATTATGTTAAACTACTCAAATACAGAAGCACAATTATAATACAAGGTTTAATTATAAATAACAGTAAATAAATAAATGTAAGGTATATAATGTAAGTTTAATATAACACGAAACTCAATAAAAATCATCAAATATAAGATTAAGAACTAAATAAATAAATAATTAATCAAAAATCTTGAATCGTAATAAATAATTATACACACACAATATAATACCCCTCAAAGTAAAAAATAAACTCAAATAAAAAAATATATTTAAATATAATAATAATACTTAAATACAATTTAAGTATAAATACCATTCGACTATATTTAACAAACAGTAAATAAAAACGCAGATTGCACAACAATATCTTAAACAAATAAAAGTACTCTAACTGGAACTACAATCAAAAATAACCTAAATAACTAAAATTAAAATACAATCAAAATAAATAACTAAATATATAATAAATTACTAAATAAATACTAATAAATTAAATCCATACACCAAATAAATAATAAAATAAACTACAATAAACTACTCACAAATTTTTAAACTATAAATGAAAATAATAAATAAAAAATACAAATAACTAAAATAAATATAAATACAATAATAATTAAATATTTTTATTAATAACTAAATTTAATTAAATAACTTAAATAAGAGAGGAAATTTTGAAATCCACCAACAATAAAACACTGACTAGTAAAAAAACATAAGTAATTAAAATAAAATAATTAATAATGGATGATAATAAATAAATAAATAATAAATAATAAATAATAAATAAATAAATAATAATAAATAAATAAATAAATAATAAATAAATAATATAAAATAATAATGAATAAATAAATAAGATAAACAATAAATAAATAATAAATAAATAAAATATAAATAAATATCAATAACAAACAAATCTAATAACCCGTCCAGTGCATAATACATTTCATGGTAAAACAATAATAACATTAATAATATAATATACATCAATCAAATACAATTCTTGTTTATATACAATACATAAAATCAAAAAAAATAACATTGAAATAAAAAAGATATTGTACAAATCATAAAACTTAACATATATCAAAAATAAATAACTTCACAAAATAAACATAGATAACATATATAACACTACACTAAAACACACACACGTAGAAACAACAATAAAAACTACAACTAAATCAAAATAAAGAAATCAACATACCGCCCTACAATACATAAAAAATTGCTTTTAGTAATGAATTTAAATAAATAAATAATAAATCAAGAAAAAATTATACATGAAATTAAACTAACATCAATAATAACATAAATAAATAATAAAATAAACATATAGAATAAAA
This sequence comes from Trachelipus rathkii, assembly GCA_015478945.1. Classification (NCBI taxonomy): domain Eukaryota; kingdom Metazoa; phylum Arthropoda; class Malacostraca; order Isopoda; family Trachelipodidae; genus Trachelipus; species Trachelipus rathkii. The sequence continues at coordinate 8,160 of JABUQX010053754.1, read as the reverse complement.
ATTTGACAAAAATCACAATAAATAAACAAATATAACATTAAATAATAAATAAATAATCTCACACAATAATAATAAACTAAATTAAATATCAATAAATAAATCAAATAAATAATAACATAAATAAAATAATAAATAAATAATCAAATAAATAACAATGATCATAACAAATAAAATAAATAATATAGTAAATAATAACTCCAATAATAATAATACAATAATAAATAAATAATAAATAAATTAAATAATATAATAACATAATACTAATAGAAAAATACTCAATAACAATAAATACAAATAATAATAAACAACACTAAAGTATCCAAATACCGGACGCTGATGACTCATTCTCCAAAGACATCAGTGTTTTCTTGAAGCAAATCATATGATGAAATAAATAAATAACTCAATAAATAATACATAAAATAATAAATGAAATAAAGTAAATAAACTAAATAAAAATAAAATAAATAAATTAAAAATAAATACCTGACAGTAAGAGTAAATTAACAATCAAATAATAAAGTGACAATAACAAAATATATGAACAGGAACAGATAAATAAAATAATCCACATTCAGAAATACACTAAATAAACTAATATAATAACAATAACACAATAAATAATAAATAAATAAAAATCAAATCAAAATAAACAATAAATAATACAATAAATACAATACAAAAAATAAAAAATAATAAATACAATAACCAATAATAAATAAAATAATATCATAATTAAAATAATCAAATAATAAATAACTTAAATAATAAATAAATAAAATAAATAAAATACAATAATATTTAATAAAACTAAATAACATAATAAATACAATAAATAAATAAATAAATAAATAATCAAAAAATAAATAATAAATAAATAAATAATAAAATACTCCACCCCGCCTCCTCCCCCAAAGAAGCCGCCCACACACTCCCACACGAACTCCATTACCAACATATACCACCAGCACTTTGTATAACCTAACGACTCATCCATAATGAAGAGAAAGCCCCCACCCACCCCGACAACAAGGAAGCCTGCAACACAATACGACAACACACCACCCACCCAACTAAACACCCAACCCAAAATCCGCCAATACAATCCATCGCAACAACAACCCACGGTACGTTACCCTACCAAACCATCCGCTCCCCGCAAACAGAACCGCTACGGACGGGACCGACAACACAATTGATCCATTATTTCTCGTCCCCACAGAAACTTCAACAAACATATCATAAACCCCCAAAATCACCACACACAACGCACAACCAACACCCCCAAACAACAGCGTCACCAAAAAAATATTATGCGTCTATGTCACTATGATGTATTTATACTAATTTTATTTATTAATTATATATAATATATTATATATTATATATATATATATATAATTACTAATAATTGTATATAGTATATAATATATTATATATAATAATTATATATATATATAAAGCCTATTTGTTTTACTAAACTAGTTCATCTTTTATAAACATGCCACAAATGGACACCACAATAAGGAAAACCAAATCACTAATCTTAAAACAAAAACAACTTTTATGAACATGATTTCGACTCATAGATTCAAGGGATTAAAGTAAAATATTACGCATAGAGATCGACTAATTATTATCTACTATGAAATATAGCTAGAGCAGAGAGCAGGAAGAAGGGATTTAATTTTATTTTTTTTTCCAATTGTTTTACTTAAAAAAAAAATCCATAAATAATAAAATCAATAAAATGATGTTAAATAAATTTAGAAAAGTAGAATTAATATTTAAAAATACAATAATAAATAAAATAATAAAATAATAATATAAAATACAATAATTAAATAAAAAATAAATAAATATATAGTAATAATATAATAAATAATAATAAATAAATAAAGATTAATATAAATTAAATATTAATAATAAATAAATATAATATTAAATAAAATAATAAATTAAAATAATTACATATTAATTAAATATCAAATAAATATTTGACAATATAATACTATAATAAAATAATATAATAAGATAAATATAAAAATATATAAATCAAATAATAAAATAAATAAATAAAATAAATAATACTAAAAATAAATTACATTAATAAATAATAAAATAATAATAATAAATAATAATTAAATACATTAATAATAATTTAAAATAATGAAGTGTAAATAAAATAAATAAATTAATATAATATAAATAAATAATAAATAAATAATAATATAATAAATAATAAATACATAATAAAAAATATTAAATAAAACATACATAAATAAAAATAATAATAATAAAGATAAATAATTGTATAAATTATTAAATTCTTTAATAATAACAATTAAATAATTAATAAATTCCTTGTAAATACTAAAAAAAATTATAAATGATAAATTATAAATGGATAAATAAATAATAAAAATTAATAATAACAATAAAATAAATAATATAATAACATAATAATAATAAATAATAAAATAATATAAATAAAGAGAAAGAAGTGTGAAAAATAAAATAATAAAAATAAATATATAATAATATATAAAAATAATAATAATAATAATAATAATAAATAATATATAAAAAAATAAAAATAATATAAAAATAAAAAATAAAAAGTTAAAATATAAAATATAAATAAATAATAAATATAAAAATATATATATAATCAATTATATAATTATATCAGTAATTACATTACTATAACTAATTATTACATAAAATTAATATATAATAATTTTAGAACTATTCATAGTATTGTAAAATTATAATTATTATAAGTCATAAATAGTAATAATAATTATAATCTTTATCTAATTTATTATTAATTATAAATTAATTTAATAATTATAATTCTATAATAATGTAATATTTATAATAAATTCTAATAATTGTTTTATATTAATGTAATAATATAATAATTATGATTAATAAGGTGTTAAATAGTACCATTTTCCTAAACTACATCATAGTTATCATTAAGTCGTATAATAATAATATAATAATAATAATAAATAAATAATTGCAATAATAATAATAATAATGAATAATAATAATTTAATAATAATAATATAAATAATAAATAATTAATATAATTATATAAAAATAATGAATAAATACATAATAATAATTTAAATTTACAAGGTGAATATAAATTATTTAATGATAAATATATTAAATTTATTAAATAATTAATTAATATATTTATAAATATATAAATTTAATAAATAATAATTAAATAAATTTAATAAATAAATAATAATCTATAGATAAAAGTATATCTAGTAATCTTAATAATCTATTAATACTTATAATCTATAAATAATAAAGTCATTACCTAACAAGTATAATAATATTTTAATTTTTAAATATAATTATGATATAAGAGTAATAATAAAATATAATAATAATATATAATAGGGTTATGATGAATAAATAGTAAAAATTGATAATTATATATAAATTCATATATATATAATTATAATATAGATTATTATTATATTAATTATATTATAAATTTATTAATTATCATAATTCACTTAATCAATTAGATACTCATAGTAGTTGAATAAATTATACTATTATAATATATATAATATTAAATACAACAATCAAAATAAGATATTTATTCAAAATAAATGTATACTAAATATAATTTTAATAAATTAATTATTAATAATTATTTTATATTTATATATCAAATGAATAATATAATAATAATATAATATAACTAAAAATATATTATTAATAAAAATAATATAATAAGTAAATAAATAATAATAATAAAATTATCAATAATTATCGAATTAATTAATAATAATAATAATAATAATAATAATTAATAATAATAATATTATAATATAAATAATAATAATATTATGATTATAAATTATAAATTAATATAATTTATAATATAAATTTATAATATATAATAAATATAATTTATATAAATTATCAATCTTAATTTATAATAATAATAATATTATAATAATAATATAATAATATAATTATAATTATTAATACTGATTAATTATAATTATAATGATCATTTGAATTAATAATGATAATTATAGATTTTAATTATAATATAATTTAATACTAATTAATATTAATCATTATAATATCTTAATTAATAAATTTATATTTAATAATTGTGAAATTAAAATTATAATTATGAGACGTTCAAATTTGATAATATATATGAATTATTAAGGATTCATTTATAATACTAGTACATTACTAATTTATTATTATCAAGTTATATATTAATTATCATTCGTATTGTAGCCGATCATTAATATTATTATTGATTATATGATATATTATTTTTTATTAATATGATTAATTCATTTTATTAATAATCTGATAATACTTTATAATATTGATTGTTTTAATATTTATTATTATTATTATATCGTTAGCTTTTCTTGATATATATATATATTTTCATTAATTAATGACTGACCTTTATTATTAATCTACATTATTACAAGGATAACATAATTATATTACTATTTATTATTATTAAAACATTTCATTATAACATTATTAACTGCTTTAACTCATTCATATATTTATTAACATTATTATTATAAATCCAACTGTTTACATCATAACAAATAAAAAATAAAAAGTTAAATAGCACCTTTAAACAATATTACATACAATATAATCAAATTTAATAAATATACAATTAATTAAAATAACTAATATAATAAATAAACTATATTACATAAATTAATATAAAAATTAAAACAATAAAATATATATTTAATTAATTTTATATCATAATAAATAATAATAATAAATAAGATAAATAAAATAAAAAATAATAATAATATAATTATAATAAAAAATAATAAATAAATAAAATAATAATAATAAAATAATAAATAATAATAATCAATATAATTATATAATAAATCAAATTAAATAATAAAAATAAAAATAATAAAAAATATAGAAATAATTATAATATGAAAAAAAAAAAAAAATGGAGATAACAGTAATTGATATATAATTCATGATTAAAATAATGATAATAATAATTCTCCTGTTCGATGACATAATAAACAAATGAATGATAAAATAATAAACAACCATAATTATTATTCATATTTAGTAATTTAAATAAATTAATAATTAAAATAATATAACAATTATAAAAATATTAAAAAATTTATTAAATTATAATAAATAATAGAAAAATTAAAATTCAATAAAAAAATAAATAATAATATAATAAATAATAAATAATAAAATAATTATATAATATAATTATAATTATATATAATATAAACTTTATAATTAATAACATTTATAATAATCATATAAACTAAGAATTATAATAATAATTATAGTATAATCAACAATAACTAATAACATAATAATAAATAATAATAAATAAATAATAATAATAAATATAATAATAGTAATAAAATAAATTAAGTAAGTAAAAGAGAAACAAATAAATAACTAGAGATAAAATATATCAAAATATAAATAAATTTAAAATATTTATAAAATATAAATTAGTTAAATTAGATCATAATGATTGATAATGATTATATAATGATAATGCATATGATAAGGATAATGATAATCATATTATATGTTAATATTGCTATAATGTATGATCTAAAGTATAGATTTTAATAATTATATTTATTGCTGTTATAACTTATAAATTATAATAAGATACAGTGATAAGGATGGCGAAAATAGATAATATATAATATATAAATAAGGCAAGAATAAACTATATAAGAATTTATACTTTTAATTATACATTAATATAATTATAATTATTATTATCAATTAATACATTATTATCAATTATAATATTATATATCCATTAATATACATTATTAATATGATTCATTTTAATTATTTTATGATCATTAATAATTAAATATGAAGGAGTCTTATTATAATATTATCTATTATCATATATTTCATATTATTTATTATTATTTAATATTATTATTATTATATAAAATAATATTATTTATTATTAAACATTATTAATTATAAATAACTATTAATAACTATTATATTAATAACCATTATATTAATTAACATTATTATATTACTTCGAAGTATTATCATTATTATTCTCATTAACATTATTATTATTAACATCTCATATAATTTGAATTACTATTATTCTATACACTATATTTTACTATATTAATCACTAACATTTACATTTCCATTATGATTATTTATTTAATAATTATTAGATTAATTATTTATATTAATAGTATAAATAAATTATTATATATTTAAATTTAATTATACATAATATTAAATAAATTAGTTATTATTATCTTCATAATAATAATAATAATAATAATAATAATAATCAATAATAATAAAAATAATAATTAATAATAATAATAATAATAAGGATTCAATATAATAATAATAATTAAAAATTAATTTATTATTATCATAAATTCAATATAATCATAATAATCTGTTATAATAATATATAAATTAACTAACATAAAACATAACAATAATTATTAATAATGTCTATAATATCATTGGATGTTTATAAATAATTCATATGATATATAACACATTTTTGTTCAAATTAATACACTTATTATAATCGAGGTAAATAATAAAAATAAAATAATATTCATATTGATATATGAGATGATTCAATGATTAACTATAATAATTTAATACAATAATAATAATAATAATAATAATAATAAATATATTCACATAATAATAATAATAATAATAAATAATAATAATGATAAATTCAATTTTTACATTATAATCAAATTGAGTCTATATGGTTACAGAAAATTATTATCATGTATTAATAAGTACATTTTAATCTATTATATTATATAATTATTAATTAGTTATTTATCATTAATATTATTATTTATAAATGTAAATTAATTATTATTATAAATAATTTACTGAACATGACTGATAACAATCGGAATAATTCATAAAATCCCACCAAATTACTAATTACATCCATATTTACATTCAAGTGATATAATAAAAAATTATAGAAAATCTTCATATTGTTATTTAATAATTGAAAATAACGTGTCATTTAAAATTTGAGCAAATTTTTTTCATATTCTTCCGGGATTTTATAATGAAATTATTAATATATATAAATATAGAAAAAATATAACATTAAAAGTAATAAAAAAAAAAGAATAGACCTACGTAATACTTCATGTTAATTATTACACAGATTCTACTAACGCAATAACACAAGATAAATCAATCTATTCAGTGTTGTTGCGTCTCTACCTAAATTCACATCGTATAAATCGTATCTGTAGGATAAGTTTCGAGATCAAAAATAACAGTCTTGCACTACCTGCGAGAAAATTATTTACAAAATATGATCAAGCGTCCAGTAGTGAACCACTAATATGTTGAGAATGGCAAGCTCCATTATAACCTCAGTGTATCAATATTGTGTGTATGGTCAAAATCTCTTAACCATGTTTACTATAGGTATATATTATGATGAATTCTATATAACGATAATATATAGCTACAGATGTATAATGATATATATAATATAGATAATAGGTAGATGTGTTTAAGTCTTCTAGCTACTATTTAAATAAGTAAAATTATATATCAAGATTACACTTATTTATCTATAAATTCACTCCTTCTCAATACTAGGTTTATGTTAGCGAAATCTGGACGCCATGCAACTGTGCGCGGTCAGATTCTCTCCCAGTCCAGATCTAGGTAGAATCATTTAACTACAAGAAGTTTTCACCCTTTCCTGTAGATTAATATGACGGCTTTAAGCCTCCGATTTTCAGGTGTAGTGAATCTTTTCGTAATATACTGTCTGATTATACTAATTTATAGGTAATATATTTTATATTACTAATATATATATAATATTTATGATTTTATATATATATTTATTTCTATCCTAATATATATATATTATAATACTCATTCTATATATATACTAAATATATATTAATACTATATACAATTAATATAACTAAATATATATATATATCTATATATATAAGCAAGTTAAAAGAAAATAGATATAGCAACTAAGACCGGCCAAGTAATCAGAACGTTACACACATACTTATGATTATGACTCGCATACACGTTACAGAGAATAAGCCTAACCCC